>CAIGQZ010035013.1:11806197-11819732 GCA_903798205.1 Danio tinwini
TAATCAGGTTTTAGATGTAATTTGACCCCAAAGTTGTTTTTTTTTTTACTCAAACAATTTCTATGTGAAATTTATAATTAATCTAAATCTGTGTTTATTATTATATGACTGTCCAAAACGCATGTGATTTCTCTCCACCGCAATTTCAATGCTATGTCTATTACGTGAAATTACAGCCTTGTAACAATGTTTGGGTTAAGCAGCAGTTTATCAGCACACAACTTCATCTAATTCCCATACTGAAAGGTCACTTAATGCATCAAAAGAGTTAATGCATTGACTGAAACAGCTTATAACAGGGTTTTTTTTTTGTCAATGTTTTGCGTAAATAGTTAACCGCGACTTACTTTCCCTCCTTTTGAGCATCTTCTGTAAGTGTTTGTGACACCTGCAGTTTGATTCATCTTCGTTCACTGGAACAGTAGAGGAAAATAAATCAACAAATATGACAGAACACCGCGTCGGCGTGATGCGACAAATCTAGAACGCTGATGTTAGCTAATTTGGAGACATATGTAAAACAGAAGGCGGACATTACACACCTTGTTGTTTTTAAACGTGTAATACTTTTTTTAAAGGCACATCAACTTGAAATAGTTATGAGGTGCGCGCTTCACAAGAACGCGCATCGCATTAAACTGTTTATGTTTACGCGTCGCGGTCAGTGAAGTACGGCGCATTAAAACAATAATCAACTTCACCTGTATTGTCAGCCTTCCTGGAATGTCTTTTTCAGTCTAGGAATTATACACACTCACTCCTCCTGGATACTCCCACTTGTCATCAAACACAGTATAAAAGTGTCCCAAGTCAGTCGTTTATTTCCACAGACCAAAGAAGCTGAATGCAATTGTGGAGCGGGTCGTGATGTCCCAATGCCACTATGCAAGTCTTCAAAACAAAATCCTCAAAACGGAGTTTTTGGATGTCAAACTCGGCAAACTGTGTGGTCATAAATCAGATGAGGAAAGATGGAGCTGAAGGATTTGCTGCACATAGCTTGGAGAGAGTGCTGGAGTTACTCGCTCTCACGCTCTTCGTGGAGGAGGAAACGACCAATTAAGATGCTGCATAAAACCTGCTTGTGTGTGTGTGTGTGTGTGTGGCTATGAATAATAGGCGCATAAACACAGTACCCACGGTTACAAAATCCTCAATGCAATTGATATGATTCGATTATTTTACCAACTGAATAAAGTTTTCTGAAACGTGCAATTTCAGCATGTTAAACAAAATAGAGACAATTTTTTTAAAAGATCCTTCTGGATAAACTAAAATCCAATAGATTCATTCCAAATTGTTTTGAGATTGCATCTCTTTTTTTATATAAATTAATAATGAAACATAGAAATATGTTTATTAATGTTTGCAATTGACCAAATAAAACATAAATAGAAAGTCATAATTGTGACTTACTATTGCATATTTATTTTGAATAATGGCTTGATTAATTTAATAATTCTCAGTTTTAATTCATTAATTAATTATCCTTCAGCTTAGTCTCTATTTCAGATGTTGCCACAGCGGAATGAACCATCAACTATTCCAGCATATGTTTTACTCATCGGATGCCCTTCTAGCTGCGACCCAACACCCACACGTTCTCTCATTTACAAACACGCACAAATACACTACAGATAGTTTAGCTTGTTCAATTCACCTAGCCTATACCACATGTCTTTGAATTGTGGGGGAAACACTAGGAGAACATGCAAACTCTACACAGAAAAGCCAACTAGTCCATCTGGGACTCAAACCAGTGACCTTCTTGCTGTCTGGCGACAGTGCTAATTACTGAGCCACCGTGCTGCCACCTCAGCTTCAATCATATAATGAAATAAAAAACACAACTGGAGTTATTGTGATTGATTTGCTTGCATGCTCTAAATAAATAAATAAATAGTAAATAATAAATAAATAATAATAAATAAATGTTATATTTTATTAAAATAACTACTAATAATATTGCAGGTAAACCAAAGAGATTCTCAACGATTTGGAAGGGCTTTTCAACTATATTAAAAGTGACCAATGATACAGTAGCTGTGTGGTGTGAAAGATTTCATAAAGTTTAACAATGTCTATAAAATGTACATTTTCATAACAGGGTACTTATTTGTATTGGTATATTCTAAATATTTTACATTATTATTTTTTCCTCTTCTTTTATTCCCATAAAATAGCAACTGATTCGAATGTCATCATTCAATTGAATAGGCATTATCAGTGGTTATCAGGTGATAGATATGAGCCAGTAGGGGCATTCTGCACCTACTAGTAGGCTCAGAAGGCTGTTATCATCCATACACATCAGCTATAAATCACATACGGCTGTGAAGAATTTTTTTATATTATTTATTAAATTTCCCATTAATTGTATTTTATTAACGTCTACCCTTACCCCAACCCTAAACCCAACCATTACAGTAACGTAAAAACAGTTCTGGATCTGGAGTCTTCTCTGTTAGTATTGCTGATTAACCACAATAAATATTTATATTATTTATTAAATTTTCCATTAATTGTATTTTATTAACATCTAACCATACCCCAACACTAAACCCAAGCGTCACAGTAATGTAAAAACAGACCTGTATCTGGAGTCATCTCTATTAGTATAGCTGATTAACCATGTGGATGCATGATAACAGCTTTCTGAGGCTTCTAGTAGGTGCAGAAGGCCCTACTGGTCCATATCTATTAGCTGATAACCACTGATAATGCCAATCGAGTGATAACATTTGAAGTTGGTGCAAAATAGTGCTGTATAAGTGATGTACTGTATACTTTAATAAATATCTGTTAATTGACAGTTTCCGTATTTTGTGATTCACATGCGCTTTCTGTTTATTTACATTTGTGAATTGCATTATGGGAGTTTTATTTCTGCACTGTCCACTTTTGATGTTGAATATTCAACTCTGCAGTTTTAATTTGCATGTTAGCAGTTGGGGCTGGGCAATTTGGCCTGAAATCTAATTAACTCGATTACGATTAATGAATTACAATTTTAATTATTTATAAAAAAAAATTTGCCCTCCTAGTTCACTCACAGGTTTTGTACAGTAAATATGTTTACATATTACATGTGGGAGATTTCTGAATGAAGCGTGCATTACTTGATTATAAAATAATTTAAGGAAACACACATCTACTATCTATAATTATTTATTGCACATCAAGGTTGGAATTCAAACACACATTGTCTAAAACAAAGTCACTTTTTTTCTTATAAAACAGTGAAAATAAATAACTTGCACTTTTGGAAACAAAATAAATTATTCTTAATGTTTTTCATATTTAAAGTAGAAGGTATAGGGTACCTATAGTATAGTAGGGCATGCAACTGCACAGGACCATGTGCGTGTGCTCGATGCAGAAGAATAAACCACTGAGAGTGGGGTCACGTGACTCCACACATGGTAGGGAACGTAATTGAAAAAATTGACCTGCAAAAATTTGGTCGATTTTAGGCTCTGAATGTCGTAATTTTCAATTAATCGCCCTAATAGCACTTTGAGACAAGAAATAATACAAAAAAATTATTTATGGAGAATGTAAAATACCAGCAAATGTACTGGCAGCTTATTACCAGGTTTTTGTACCATAAATTACAACACTGACCCAGGCAATATATTACTTCAAACCTAAAAAAAAAATGTCAATAAAAGTCATTTTTACAAACTTTACAACATCAAAAGCTTTCAGAGAAAAGATAAAGGTCCCGTAAATGCAATTCAAAGGCATAATTATTCATTTATTCATTCTCTTTTGGCTTAGTCCCTTTATTCATCAGGCGATGCCATAGCAGAATGAACCGCAAACTTATCCAGTAGATGTTTTACACAGCGGATGCCCTTCCAGCTGCAACCCTGTGTGAAACATCCATCCACTTTCATTCACACACATACACTACGACCAATTTAGCTTATTCAATTCACCTATAGCCCATGTCTTTGGACTCTGGGGGAAACCAAAGCACCCAGAGGAAACCCAAGCGAACATGGGGAAAGCATGCAAACTCCACACAGAAATATATCAACTGGCCCAGCCGGGACTCGAACCAGCGACCTTCTTGCTGTGAGGTGACAGTGCTAACCATAATTAAGTCAAATAAAGAAAACATGAATCACAAAATAGGAAAAACTGCAAAGTTACAGATCGTTTTTACAGAGAATGTATGCAGACGTTTGAGTGGGCTCTTGTAAATATGTGCATGTATGAATAGTTTGTGGAGGTGTATGATTAAGTATTTGTACAAGTGTGTGTACATTTGCGTATACTGTATGGAACATTGCATTGTATGTATTACTTATACTGTTTTATTTGCTGGCGTGGGTTTGGGGCTTCCTCTTTATAATGTGAAAAGCTTTAAAGAGCTCCTATGATGGGTCTTTGAAAATGACCATCCATGCAGTGTGTACCACAGCTCTATGTGAATGAAAACATCCAGCTGGGGGTTAAACCTGAAAGTGCACCATGTTTAAAACTGTTGATTCTTTTAAGTCGACTCAGAGTCAGATGAATGATTCATTCTTTGTTCGGATCTTTTGCCTGGGCGCATTGACGTCGATATGGGACATTGCCAAATATGAAGTGTCGGATCCAGTAAAAAGTGAGCGCGCCTGGGAGGGATCATGGGATTGATCATGATGCGAAGATTACGATCACTGAAAGATGGCCAGACATTTAGCTGTGAGGAATAAAGGCTTAAAGTTTTTTTTCACAACAACACCACAGTATAGCCAACCTAGTGCTGTGTTTTTTCCTGTCATTTTTCTGATGATTGATACAATAGCCTATCCTGCAGCATGAGATTCGCCGGCTGTTTGTTAATAAAGGAAGGATCAGCAAATACTACTTATGTACAGGACTTCTTCAGTAACTGTTACACACATCCTGTGTTTCTCAATCCTACACAATGTGAAGCGTGATTAAAATTGTTGTCTCGTTTTGTGTAGTTTGCAAAATATGTATTTATATTGTGTGTTGTAACTTGTAATCGCTCCGCGAGGCTTGTAAACACTTACAGATGTTACCACTTCAAAATGTTCCCTCTGCCTCTATTGTTAACCCCGCCACGGAGGTACCTACCTAGCTTTTGGCCACTGGGTGGCGCTTTAACCATAGATTTTCAGCTTTGCCTTTTCACAATAGAACGTTACTGTATGTGTACTGTACCTTATGTGATGTGTTAATTAATTCATACTTTTTCTTTTCGGCTTAGTCCCTTTATTAACCTGGGGTCGCCACCGTGGAATGAATCGCCAACTCATCCAGCATGTTCAACGTAGCGGATGACATGCTTTTAAACTATACTGTATGTTTTAGAAAAGATACAATACACGGTGAGAAATATAGCCTCAGTCTGCAAAAATTAAGCAAGTATAAGAATTAACTTCTTTAGCCTTTATAGTGCCCTATTAAATAGCGTTGTGGTGAAAATAATGTTTCGATTTCTTTGACCATCATGGCAGTGTTATTACCTCAAATCTTAAACGTGCGCTATACTATAACAGATCAGTGCTTGTAATGCATCTCTCAGGTTAAATTGTATGGGGCGATTCACCTATTGCATCCCAAACCACATTGAAAAGCAATGAGTGCTTCTTTACCAATTTAACTGTTTTGTGCTCGCGATCTCCTGCAGTTTTTTCGTTGTTATGGCCAATTACGCACTTAAGTAGTCAATTTTCAAAATTGTTCAACTTTTGCCACTGTGTGAATTGATACTGAATGTGTGTCGTTGTTATTACTTGAGGTTAGGGTTAAGAATAGAGCAATAAGCTGGTGTTTAACTGCATTGCTTTAATGCACTGCTGCATTAGGCTGACACAAATACTGTGCTCTGTGCTACTTCAGGCGACCAATCACAACAGACTGGGTCATCGAACCAATCACCGCAGATAGCATCAGACAAGGGAGGCGTTTGGGAACAAATGAATCGCTGAACAAATGAAATGGGAGTCGGTGCGATAATTAGGTAAAAATAAATGCATATTATAAGACAACAAAGTGTTTTTTGACCTGGCATGCATATCAGCCTGTTGTTGGAGACCCCCAAAACCAAAACAGGACCTTTTATATTGCACAGTAGGGGATTTATAATTAAAGTTTAAATAAAATAAATGAAAAACTACTTGATATAACTTGTCTTTTCAGCTAGCATTATTCATAGGCTACATGAACTTGTTAGTTTTTTTTTTTTTTTGAAGATGTTGCATCTACTGTACCCAACCCAGGCTCATTCTGAAAATGTACCATTATATACATTTCTGGAGACCATCAAATACATTCCAGGTGCAGTTTTTGTTTTTGCAAATCCACAAGAGGTTGCTGTGTACGCTTTTTTAGATCTCAGATTTCTCTCGTGAGTGCCATTCGCGCCTGCTGTTCTCTCGTAAATCCACCAGAGGCCGCTGTCGACTGACTGTTTGACTGACTGACTGACTGACTGACCGATTGACTGACCCACCTCCCCCTTCTCTAAGCCCAATTAATATTATTTTTAAAAGCACAGATTGACCCACCCACTTCCCTACACCCAACCGACAAATTTAAAAAGCAATTCAGAAAAAGAAAAGCCCTCGTCTGATTTTGACCACATTCTCACCCTATTATTTACTTGTTTATTAAATTTTTTGGCTTCTGTTTTTGTCTTACCCGCTTTCTGGAACTGTTCTTCACTAGACTCGAACCCCGTTGTTGTGGTCATCTCCTCTCTGTGTCTCAAGTTGACCGATGTACATGGTGAGCTACTGAACAAACTGATAACATCCGGAATGACGTCCATACGGAGGTAAACTGTCAGCTGATAAGCGCCAAAAAGGAACGTTGTCATACCGCCCCTAGTGTTCATTTCAAAAATGAAATGCAGCCATACGTACTTCTAGCTACATACTTCACGATCTCCAGAAATGTATATGGGGCTACGTTTTCAGAATGAGCCTATGTTGACTGTACCCCATCTACCCCATGATACACATTTTTTAATTTATCTATTCATTCATTTTCTTTTGACTCAGTCCCTTATTTACAGGAGTTGCCACAGCAGAATGAACCGCCAACTATTCCGGCATATGTTTTACGCAGTAGATGCCCTTCCAACCGCAACCCAGTACTGGGAAACATCCATACACTCTCACATTCACACACTATTGTTTACCCAATTCACTTACACTGCATGTCTTTGGATTGAAAGTGCACGGAAGAAACCAACTGAACACAGAAAGAACATGCAAACTCTACACAGAAAATGCAAGGACTCAAACCAGCGACCTTCATGCTAACCACCCTTATTTATTTATGTATTTATTTATTCATTCATTCATTTATTTATGCAGTATAAAGATTTACTAGAAACACTGTCAAGGTAGGAAAGTAAAATGGATTGTAAATGCTGTTGTGTAATTACTTAAATCCCTAGAATCTTTCTAAAAATCCCTTTCTTAAATCTCTAAAAATCCTGCAAAAATGTGCTTGCTATAAAAGACAAAACAACCTATTTCATTTCAATTGATGCTTCAGAATAAATGCAATACGATTTGTCAATGACAGCTCTGATTGCATTGACATAATAAAAAAGGGTACTCATCAGAATATCAGAGCATTATTTGGAAACAATAAGGAAGGTACTTGACAATATTTGAACCGCCTAGCTCAGCAACTTCAAAAGTTCAAAAGGAATACCATAAGACTTGCTCCAAAAAAAAATGAATCCTTTGTACTTTGGCATCATGATTCTCAGGGCTTAGCAGAGAATTCCATGATATACAGTTCAGTGTTGCTTCTGAAGCCGTATCGACTCCAGTGCTTATGATGTTTGTGTGTGTGTGTGGAGTTTAGTGTACCATCAGCAGGTGCAGAGAGAAACAGATTAATCAAAGTGCAAGGTAAATCTATCCCCTAATCACAGAGCAGGAATTGTCTGGCTCACATTCTCTTCTGCAATATTTAAGGGCCAAACATAGGGAACCTGTCCATCTTCAATAACTGATGGTGATACCGTGACAGGTATGATGTGAAAAATGACAAAACTGCCATCCATCTTGCTTTACTAAGAATACCCTGGTTAGTCGAAGCTGACATTTTCTATATAGCTCTTAAGATTTGGGCATCAACAATCTTGAGGTTTATATTGGATTGTTTTCAATAAAGCATGATGGGTGTAAACGATATTTTCGATGTGCACTGAAATAATGTTGACTTGTGTTTCTTGACGATTTTTTCAACACATTTCTAAACATAATAGTTTTAATAACTCATTTCTAGAACTGATTTATTTTATATTTGTCATGATGACTACATAATATTTTACTAGAGATTTTACAAGACTCTTTTATACAGCTTAAAGTGACATTTAAAGGTTTAATTAGGTTAACTAGGCAGGTTAGGATAAAAAGACAAAAAAAATAGAGGTCAAAAAATTAAATAAACAAGTAAATAACAGGGTGAGAATGTGGTAAAATCTGGTTAAAATCAGGGAAGGTTTCTTTTTCTGGATTGCTTTTCAAAACACTGCGGTTGGGTTTAGGAAGGGGGATAGACGGGTCAATAGGTGCTTTTCAAATGGCTATTTGTTGGGTTTAGGGAAGGGAGTGGGTGGGGGGATTGGTCAGTTGGTCAGTTAACAGCGACCTCTGGTGGATTTACGTGAGAACAGCAGGCGAGAGAGAAATTTGAGATCTCAAAAATCATACACAGAGGCCTCTGGCGGATTCGTCAAAACAAAAACTGCAAAACAATGTAGCTCCTGGGACGTATTTGGCACTCTCCAGAAATGTATATCAGGGTATGTAATCAGAGTCTGGGTTGGTCATATTTATTTTGCTATCTATTTAATTGTCACTCATTTTCCCTCACTCTTTTGAAAAGATGAGGTTGTGTGACTTTGTTCTATGAACGTGTGTTAAGAGCACTGAGAGACCACTAGTCAGAGTTGCAATGCACTGATGCTTTTAGTCCAGCCTGGCCCAATGTAACCCCCTGTGACTTACATTGACTTGACAGTGGAAAAGTAGCTATTGGTTCATCTTTTGTCAGCGAAAGCCCAAATTGTGCAATGTATACCAGGTATTAGATCTTTTGTGGACAGTACAACCAATAGAGTACAACAGATTGTGATATATATTCTTCATTGTATTTCTTTCCCCCAGTCTCATTACTTTTGAACAAGTTTCCGAGTACACCCACATAAGTCTCATTGCTTAAAAGATTCTTGCGTTAGAGATACTTTGCATGCTTTGCCGGTTCTTTTAATTGAACAATTCATTTCATTTGAACACCGTTTGCTTTTTTTCATTACTCAGCGCTACAGATTTACTCCCAGCGTTAAATATCACCAGCAGAATGTAACAGTGCAGAGTAGCTTATGGAAGATTTAGGGGGAGAAAGCTAAACAAATCCCACTCAATGGACTTTTTGGCATTCATGTGTAGAATTAGGCATTGAATATAAATTGTAAGAGTTTTCCTAAAAGTGCTGAATCAGTAACGCTGAAAGTGTGTGGATTTGCCAACCTTTAGTTTAGCAAGTCATTAGAGATTGTTTTGTCTGCATACTATTTTCCTGTATCGATGCAAATGCAAATGTGGGTTGTCTGGGTTGCATCATATAGAGGTGACAAGATAATATACTTGTGTATTGTAATAGCTTGTGTGTATAATCTAATTTATGTGGTCTGCTGATCCTTTCTTCGGCTTCTGGATGTTTCCTTATTCAAGTAAATTCAACATGTCCTGCAATGATTTTGTTTAATAATATCTATTGTTTAGTGTACACAGTATCTCTCATCCATACACTGATTTTTTTAACCAGCTTAAATGAACGTGCCACTAAATATCTAATTATTTGTCCGAACATCTGCTTTAAACATTTTAAAAGGTGTTTAACATAAGAGGGGCATCTTAAACTTAACAAGACATTAAAACCAATCTGTGGTGTTTCATTCAGTTCAATGATTCAGTGATGAATGTTGTACTGAATGGGAAATCTGTTTGTGCTATAAAGTCAATCATTAGAAGCTTCATTTGTATTTTTTTTTATCTTATGCTCTTTTAAAATCCCACACACTGAGCTTGAAAACCAACTATAAATGTTCCAGCCTGTTGAAATGTTTATAAATGCCATTTCATTTTGAATTTCATTTCCTTTTCAGCTGGATCTCAGTATTTTGCCAAAAGTAACATTTATAAATAGTTAAGTATACTCAAATTTACAGACTCAGAAATAAAAGTACAAAAACTGTCACTGGGATGGTAGCTTTTCTAATGGTACCGTTATGAAGCAAATGCTGACAACAGGAGTGAGGATCCATGTGCAGTTTATTAAAGACAGGTCGTACAGGCAATGGTCAATACAGGAGCTAAACAGAAGCATAGAGCTAATCTGAAAACGTAGGCTAGAGTTCAGTTCCAAAACTCAAGACCGCAAGAACGGAGGACGAGTATAAGGTCCCAGATGTGTTCATGATATTGAGGATGCATCGATGCAGACTTGAGCGCAAAACTCGCTCGAGAAGTTCCAGAAATTATTGAGGCTGAATACAAGAGGTGGAAAGCACAGTATTTCATACAGATTTATTTAACCCAGGCTCATTCTGAAAACCTAGTCCTGTGGACGTTTCTGGAGACCGCGAAATACGTCCCGGGAGGTACGTATTTTTGCAGTTTTTTTTTTCCGCGAGAGGCCGCTGCGTGCACGTTTTCACATCTCAAATGTCTCTCGCAAGTGCCGTTCACGCCCGGTGTTCTCGCGTAAACCCACCAGAGGCCGCTGTTGACTGATTGTCTGTCTGATTGAATGGCCGGCCGGCCAATCGACTAAATGACCCCCCCTCCTCCTTCCCTAAACCCAACCAATTTTATCGATTGACCCACCCACCCACTTACTTCTCTAAACCAAACCAACGGTTTACAAAAGCCGTCCAGAAAAAGAAAAGGCCCTGTCTTATTTTTACCACGTTTTCGGATTTTACCGCATTCTCACCCTATTATGTACTTGTTTATTTATTTTTTTATTCTGTTTTTGTCTTACCTGATTTCTGGAACCGCTCTTCCCCTGGACTCGAACCCCGTTGTCATCGTCGTGGTCAACTCCTCTCTGCGTCTCAAGTCCGCCGACGTAACATGACAAGCTAACGGGACAAACTGGTTGCGGCGGGAAAACCCTCAACATGGAGTTGAGCGGTCAGCTGGTGAGCACAAAAAGGAACGGCATCATACCGCACCGTATCGTTCGTTTAAAAAAAACTAAATGAAGCCATATGTACCTTCAGCTACATAATTAGGGTAGCCATTTTTGTACATGCACTTGCAGTGGAAAGACCCAAGTGCTGTGTCTCTGCTTACCGTTTGGTATTCAGCCCTTTATAAGGCATGATTTTTTTTGTAATAATCATGTCTTTTTGTTGTTTCTGTTACAGTTTTACAAGAAAAATAAGGAGAAATATTACAAGTGGTACTGTACATCAGGTTAGCTTCGAAGAATGCTACAATGTCTCAGCCATTTATGTTTAGCTTGCTGCATAGGCTAAATAAGTGCATTTAGCTGACGGTAGAAGAGGTACACATTTGTAGTTTTTGGGCATTAACATGTCCCTTTAAGGACCTGTTAGGAACAAACATGTACCTTTTTGAAAAGGTACCACCCTAGTGACAAATTTTTTTTTCTGAGAGTGTATATAATACTTTTTTCCTATAAAACACTGAATATAAAATGCATTGTGTCATTTAAAACTCATTAATACACAAATTGTGTTTGTTACTTTCACAGTGTCAACAATCATCATAGAAGTCATTGTAAGATCACTGACATTCAGTGTAATACTGTATATAGATGTTTTAATAACACCACAGAATCGATAATCAAAATAAGTAACACTTTACAACAAGGTTCATTAGTTAATGCATTTACTAACATGAACTAATCATCAACAACACTTGAACAGCATTTAATCATAATTCAACATTCACTAATGCATTATTAACATCCAAGTTCATGCTTGTTAACATTAGTTAATGCACCGTGAATTAACATGAACTAACAATGAACAACTGTATTTTCATCAACTAACGTTAACTAACATGAACAAATGCTGTAGTAAATGTATTGTTCATTATTTGTTCATGCATTAACTAACATTAACTTATGAACCTTAAATGTGACCATCTTAATTGTTTAAAACGGATTCTGGCTAAACAGAAACTGGGGTAAAAAAAATAAACAGGGGGCTAATAATTCAGGGGGGCTAATAATTCAGATTTATTACATTTATTCTATAACAGACAGCCTTGGTTGAACAATGCTTAAAATTCAAAGACGTGACTATGAAAACTGATAGCATAAGAACCAAGAGTTAATGAAGACTTTGAAAACATTGGTCTATATTTCAGTATTGGTTTAGTTATTGCATTTTGCCTTTGGCAGCATACATTTTAGCTCTATTTCAATCTCATTCCTATGAACAAGTACACAACACAATTAAGCTTTAATGATTTCCACTGTTTATCTGGTTGCCCTACATATTTCATAAATATTGCTCATACTGTTGAACAAGCTCCTAACCCTCAGTATTAAACTCTGGTATGTGACTCATCCACATTTGTAGAACAGATATTAATGATATTCAAATTGTGAAGTTTGTTGAGAAGAGTTGTACAACTTCTCGAAATGATCAGACTAACAATCTCTGCCTGAGGGAAAATACAATTACTAAACCCTACAAATTTAGACTGAAGAATGAACCAGATTCAAGAAAAGGGAAAAAATCTGAATATAATAGAAAGTTGAGAATATCCTAGTGACCTAGCAACATGCAAACTACTACATAACACGTGTTCACATTAACAGTTGGGTTCCAGAATGAAAAACTCCATTCATTTCCTTAATAGGTACATTGATTTTTAACAATAACTGACCTTTAAAAGACAGACCTGTTGTGAACTCCAAGGTTGCTAATCGATTATATTTTATTTTGTTGAACCCATCTGTTCAAACTAATTCAACCTACTTTTAAAACAATAATTGTAATATTGGGAATTTTGCTAAATCGACTTTAGTCGGGATGCTGTGCAAATTTTAGCAGTAGAGAATTATACAGTATCAAAGCCACAGAAAGACAAGACTGCAACCATTAGGCAGAAATGCATAACAGCTAAATGTAACTCGAAGAATAAAGACCAGAGGCCATTATGGGATGTGTTATTGTTATATTTTGAATAATTTTTAAGTGTATTTTTTTGTACAGATAGTTTTTAAAAGTGCAATAAAAGATGGTTAGTGTTCTATTAAAAGTGGTATATATATTGTAAAAAAGGTGTAAGAACTGAATCTCTGTCGATCAAATGCAGATTTGAATACAGTGCTTCAAAGCATTCATAAACATATTCAAATCATTGTCCTTTATCATTCAAGTTGTGTGGGTTTGAATTGAAATCACGATCTTTTAATGTTTAGTTGTCCAGCTTTACACTGAATGCATTATTGCAGGCAGTGTGTGTATATATATATATATATATATATATATATATATATAT
>CAIGQZ010035013.1:11824732-11843721 GCA_903798205.1 Danio tinwini
AAACCTCTAAGTGCCGTCTGAAATTTCCATCAAAAATGAACATTTTTGTCAGCCTCCTTTGTTTATGTTTGGATATTTCACTTTAAAGAACAGGAAAAGGACTTCTTCTTTGCCATAAAAGTGATATTACTGAACATACACACAGGAGCCTGATAAAAATGCTCATTTTTGATGGAAATTTCAGACGGCACTTAGAGGTTTTTGCATCTAAACTCTTCAAATGTTGTTCTGTTCTACATATTTCTCAAAAAAAAAAAAGACATAATTTACATTATATTAAGACATATAAGTCTTGATACGCAGAGTTTCCTTTAGTGCAAATTTTGTCAATATTTAATGATAACCGATCTCACAAACAACCTAATCACAAATCTCAATCAATGCTTTGGAGCTGTTGAGCCCATATGGATGATGTCCAAGGCCACTCTTCTGGATCTCAGATTTAAGACTGTTTCTTTTGGCAGTGTGGTTAATGCTGATGCTGCGGTCAAAGGCTGCATTGTGGAGTAATGCGGGAAACATCAAAACCGCCTCCTCCACCTGAGTCACCCCAGCCATTAACTTCAGCAGCAGCATTAACCACACTGCCAAAAGAAACAGTCTTAAATCTGAGATCCAGAAGAGTGGCCTTGGACATCATCCATATGGGCTCAACAGCTCCAAAGCATTGATTGAGATTTGTGATTAGGTTGTTTGTGAGATCGGTTATCATTAAATATTGACAAAATTTGCACTAAAGGAAACTCTGCGTATCAAGACTTATATGTCTTAATATAATGTAAATTATGTCTTTTTTTTTTTTGAGAAATATGTAGAACAGAACAACATTTGAAGAGTTTAGATGCAAAAACCTCTAAGTGCCGTCTGAAATTTCCATCAAAAATGAACATTTTTGTCAGCCTCCTTTGTTTATGTTTGGATATTTCACTTTAAAGAACAGGAAAAGGACTTCTTCTTTGCCATAAAAGTGATATTACTGAACATACACACAGGAGCCTGATAAAAATGCTCATTTTAGAGGAAAATTTCAGACGGCATTTAGAAGTTTTTGTATCTAAACTCTTCATATTTCCTTTTTTTCACATTAATTTTGATCATAGGTTGCACTATTATTTTGATGGTGTAATCTGAGTGCTACCCCTCTGGTTTCTATTGTAAATGCAGCACAACTGGGGATACGAAATGATATGATGTCACTTTGTGCAGCTTATGCTTGTAATTTGCAGACTAGCAACACTAAAAAGAGGCTTGATGTATGTCTTCGCCCACTTTCTTAGTGATAATAAGAGAAAAGACTGAGAAGATGCTTGATGACTTAAAGGCTTTAAGTAAAATGCTATACTGAAGGGGCGCAAAGGTGGAGATAGATATACGTAAGAGCACGGTTAAAGGTGCAGTTTTTTGTTGTGCTGGTTGAAAGTCTTTTAACATTCCAATAATAATGATTAAAGTAAATGATCTAAATGTATTTATATGTATTTTTATATTTTGGGTAAGGCATAAGACTAAATGTTCATCCAATTAAAATTTGTCGCTGACATTTCCCATAATTCTGATAAGCAGATCAAACTGTGTCAACAAATGTAGATTTGTACGTCTGAAGCTTATGTAGATGGTGTTGTTTTATGAATGGGTTATCTGCACAGAAGTGGTGTTCAGATGTGTCAATTCAATGTCAAATAATTTTATAAAAGCATCATTAACATTTAATGATATTTTCATTTGTACCATTCTAACTGAGGTCAAAATGTATGGCACAATTATATGTAATTTAAAGTGACATAACTGAGTGAATGACACTTTCTGACATTTGTCATAAGCATGCACAATCATTTTCATATTCATGATTATAAAGTTTTCATGACAGTCTTATGTTAAGTCTTATGTGTTACTGTCTTTTGTCATTCTTATTTGTTTATGGTTTTAGCTACTGTAAAGTGTGACTTATCTAAATTGTCACTGCCATCCATCGTCATAGTTGATGTCACTTTGTCTGCCTTCCCGTTGATTTCATGAAAAAAGCCTGCTGACAACGGGTATGATTTTTGAAACTGTGACAACCTGCTCTGTAGAGAGTTCAACTAAGGCATGATTGAAGGCTGAAAGGGCTTGAAGACACTATGAGATACACTGTACACTGTTCAAGGGTGTTATGTTGGTGTTCAAAGATGTTAAAGCAGCACCGCCTGCTTCACATTCTTCATATACTCTTTGAAGCACCACAAAAAAATGTGCTGTTCTCCTCTTTCCCACCTCTTGAATCAGCTTCTTTTTTGGCCTGCACATTTGCTGCTGGATTGCAGCAGATGGATTCTCAGTGGCATTAGTGAAGGATCTAAAGAAAGTAGCTACTTTTTTTTTGGACTGATCTCTGATACCACTAAGGCCTGCTGTCTAAGAGAAAGCTTTTTTTTACCACAATATTTAAGGTGTAAGCATAGTCATGTTTGAGGCATGGTCAGTGAACTAGATAGGTGACTGTGGCGAGGGGGCGGGGCCGAGAACCGTGGAAACGGAATGAGTCCGCCGCATATGTGAAGAATGAGAAACATCTGCGACGCACACCGGCCTCGTATCCCACGGAAGGAGCTCTGGACTATAAGAGGAGGAACGATGGCAGAGGAAGCAGAGAGAGAGAGAGAGGACAGGGCCCGGACATATTGTTTTACCTTCGCTTTCAGTTTTCCGTTTGTTTTATTTTTTACTAAAAATTATTGAAAACTTTGTCGGTTCTCTGCCTCTTCTTCCTGGCAGCCAGGCCGCCGTGAACTGCCAGGCGGCCGTGATTACAGTGGTGCCGAAACTCACGAGAAGGAGGGACACGTTGTCCAGTTGCCCTCACCACTGAGAGGCAGGGCGAGTGTTCGGGAGTTAACCCGAGTAGGGGAGAAACCCGTTAATCTGCCCAGAGTGCCGGGGCGGCCTGAGGCTGGCAAGGAAAGGATCTGCATGCTGCCGTCTCCCAGCATGGGGAGGAGCAGGGGACGCGGGGCTCACCACTGGAAGGGAAAGAGCTGAAGGGAGCCATACCAGAGAGCCCGGGGGAATCGCCACGATACACCATGATGCCAAAGCCTGTGTCCATCCACCAAAGCGGGAGCGGAGCAGGAGACCAGAAATGCTGCCAGCCAGCCAGGAGAACCGCCACCTCACTGGTGCTTTATGCAAAGTGATGGGGGTATGTGGTCAAGAGCTGTGGGAACTGAACGAGGTCGTAAGTGAAGAATCACAAACACCTGTGATGCACACCGGCCTCGAATACCACGAAAAGAGCTCTGGACTATAAGAGGAGGAACGATGGCAGAGGAAGCAGAGAGAGAGAGAGGACAGGGCCCGGACATATTGTTTTACTTTTGCTTTCAGTTTCCATTTGTTTTATTTTCTTATTAAAAATTATTTAAAACTTTGTCATTTCTCCGCCTCCTTTTTCCCAGCGGCCAGGTGGCCATGAACTTCATTACAGTGATTATCTCTTTTTCCCATGACTCCAGAAAAATGCTCCCCTTCTTTAAGGTGCTCAGCAGTGTGGGGTTCAGAGAACTTCAAATATAACAGTCTAACTACTTGGATTATTTAATACAATAGCACATTACTGCAATGTATGCATCCATTTTCATTTATGTTCACATGTCAGATGCAACCCAGGCTTATTGGAAATACGTGTGTCAGCCTACATTTACCCTGCAGGTAAGTTTTGTTGCATGATTCAATAGCAAATCCACTACTTATAGACTATATTTATGCAAATATTAAATATTGTACTTAGGAAAGGTTTAATTTTACATTTCAGATACAGGTCCTTCTAAACAAGCCCAGAGAATGTAAGATCAAGACTATCGAACCAACATAGGCTCATTTTGAAAACGTACACCTATATACATTTCTGGAGATCATGAATAATGGAGTCAGAGGTACATACAGTGTGGCTGCATTTTGTCTTTAATATGAAGCTGTTCCTTTTCACGCTTACCAGCTGACTGCTTACCTTCGTGTAGACCGCTGTTACCAGTTTGTCCAGTGGCTCGCCACCTACATCGGAGGATTTGAGACACAGAGCGGAGTTGACCGTGATGACAGGGTTAGAGTCTGTCGAAGAACAGTTCCAGAAAGCAGGTAAGACAAAAGCAAAAGCCAAAAAATAAAACAAACAAGTAAATAACAGGGTGAGAATGTGGTAGAATCTAAAAAGTGGTAAAAAACAGGCAAGGGCTTTTCTTTTTCTGGATTGCTTTTTAAAACTGTCGGTTAGGTTTAGAAAAGGGTGTGGGCACTGGTCAATTGGTGCTTTTTAAAACACTATTGGTTGGGTTTAGGAAAGGAGGAGGGTGGGTCAGTTGATTAGTCATTCAGTCAGTCAGTCGACTTTATGTGAGAGGAGCAGGTGGGAAAAACACTACCGAAAGTAATTTAAGATCTCAAATAATCAGAATATGCAATGTGCTTCACTGAACTGAGATCACAAGTTCAACACAGTACAAAGTGAGCTACCAAGCAAACTGAACAAGCCAGAAATGTTCTCCATATGGAGATAGAAAGGCAAGGCAAATGTTATTGATTACAAATCAGACACTGTTAATCTGTTTTCTGATATTTATTTAGTGTTGTGCAAAAATCTGCATGAAAATAATCCTCTATTCATTAATAATATGTCCCTGTTAATATGTGTGTGTGAAAAAGAACAAACGTTGTTTGCATCATACTGCCCCATAGCATTCATTAAACCTAAAAACTGCAGTCTAACATATTGAATTAACAAAAATGTAGGCTGAAGCATGATCCTCAGTCAGTCAGATGTGAGATTCACAGTGTTTGCTTTTTTCAACTCAGCAACATTGTCCTACAGCGGTAGCCTTGTAGGAAGCATGTACTGTATGCTGACAGAAGCCCTGAAGCCCTCATCCTCCACCCCTGAAAATGTCTGTGAATTCTTGCTCGTAATGTCTACTAGAGCTTGCTTGTTGTTTTAACCCAACATTGGGTCAAATACTCTATGAACAAACTCAACTTTAGGTTAAATGTTTTTTCAATTAAATTTAAATGACACTTTTTAACCCAAAAGTAGTGTTCATATTTGGGTTAAAACAACAGCATATTTGTAAGTGGAGCATTCAAAAACAGCAATGCACTTTTCCACCAACTGAGTAACTCACAACAGTTTGGTTTTGTTAGTTTTTACTGTAAAATATGTTCATATGGTAATTTTATCTACAAAAAAAAACTAACAAAAATAAAAAAAACAATGGGCGTGCAGGCTGTAAATCATTCATTCATTTATTTTTTTCTGTGACTTAGTCCCTTATCAGGGGTCGCCACTGTAATAAACATGGCCAATCAGACACATAGTTATTCTGCTTTTATTCAACAAATACACCAGCAACTTCTACCCAGGAAAAGACTGAACGGTCAGTTGTAATCCAATTCCAAGGTATTTAGGACACAAAGGAATATGCTCAGAACTGGACACACAGAGAACTACTATAAGCTCCTTGCTTAAGACTGATGTTTTTAAATGTAAACTTTTATTCTTTCTTTATGTGTAATCAGGTGTTTTGCAACAAGTCTCTTGCTCCTGTATTAATATTATGGTTTTAATACTTCTGCAATCAATGTTTAACTCTACCACAGCTAAAAGATCATAGATTATTCATGTTTCATGTCCCTGCAAACTAATTTTGTGTACTGAACAATTGTTTACATTTCATCTTAATATGTGTGCGACATCTTAACATTTTAAGAAACTTGAACATGTCTGCATCAGTTTACAACCAGGATGCTTATGCAAATCACCAAGCTTTGAAACCAAACGTTAACTTCTCATTGGTCAACTCGGCTCCTGAAGGTGGGTACAAAACCAATCTTATAAAAGCTTGTGCCTAAAGCCATCGCCCAGTCAGTAAAAAAAAAAAAAAGACTCTAGAAGGCCCAGGCCAGAGAAAGACTTAGAACGAATAATATTACAATACTACACTCAATAGCCATGCCAATAAGATGCACAAAGTAAATATCTGTTTGGAGCATATCTCTATTAACTATTTTTAATTCCAATGAGCAGTTCTGGGGAATTGAACACAAGACTAAATCATCCTCCAGCATCTGTTCTTTCATTTTTGCCCAAATTTCCCTTCCCATTTAAGTATTTCATTTGATCGTCTATCACAGATGCGAGGAGGCAAACTAGCAAAACTGAATTTTTAGGGAAACCTCAAAAAAAATCTGACAAACGGTCAGTCAGGCATTGGAAAATAAAACTTGTTTGTCATGTTTTTCAGATATTTATATAAAAAAAATAACTAATGTGCGCACACCTTAAGAACAGATTTGCAACTATACCTGTATAACACCATCAATGTTTGGCAGAAAAAAATGGCTGTATGTTGTTTACTCTACATAAATCAGGTACTTTAGCTTTTTTTTGCAGGGTTGCTCAATGGTTAGCACTGTCGCCTCACAGCAAAAAGGTCACTGGTTTGAGTCCTGGCTGGGCCAGGAGGCCTTTTTGTGTATATTTTGCATGTTCTACCCATGTGGTTCTCAATGCACTCCATTTCCCCCCAAAATACAAAAACATGCAGTATAGGCGAATTGGATAAATTGTTTGTTTGTTTGTTTGTTTGTTTGACTTTATTAATCCCCAAATAAAAATTCACGTCACATCAGAGCTTTCCGTACTAAAAATAGATAAAATAGGTTACATATACATAAAAACAACAATAATAAAATGACATTCATATATTCAAATTAATTGTGTGTGTGTGTGTGTGTGTGTGTGTGTGTGTGTGTGTGTGTGTGTGATTGAGAGAATACGGGTGTTTCCCACCACTAGGGTTCACAAGTTAGTGTACTCTCAGTGTTGAGTTACGGCTGGAAGCGCCTCCGTCCCATAAAACATATGCCAGCTTAATTGCTAGTTCATTCCGCTGTGGCAACAATCAGGGACTAAGCTGAAGAAAAGTGAGTGAGTGTCCTTTTTTGCGCTGTTTGTTATGCGCAGTCAACAATACCTCCTTAAGGTCAAATAATAATGTGTAATGTTTGTGTCATGTTTTAAAATATGCTTTTATCAGTTTCTGCCTCCGGGTATCCCAGGCTCCAATCACGTTACCTTGAACCTGCATGCTTGATCATAATCATGTTTCAGACACCATGTGTTTCACACACTTGAAAGAGACAAAATACTGAGCTGCGCATCATATGTATAAGTACTGAGCACAGTCAGGCTTTTTGTGTGCAGTAGAGGCGTTTGCTTCTAAACAGATGGGCGGTGATCTCAACCTGCATCTCTTAATAAGGAGCTTATTCAGAGATTCAAGAACAGATGTTGGAGAATTCTTTTAGCAAGATGTTGTATGGGCACGTCTTTACCCAGCAACCTTTAAAAAGTTAATTAATCTTCAGCCATTTGTAAGGCTGAGGTCTTGAAAAACTCCAGTCCCACTGCACATGTCTGCGTTTGTGTGTACATGGTGTGTTTGGCAAATACACAAAGTATGAGCGAGAAAATTGAGAGGTTTTAATGGCTTCATGGCTACACAAACCTGACAACAATATTTCAATGTTTGACAGTTTGACAGCTAAAGTGGATTCAACAATCCATCGATAAAAGACTGACACTCAATATAGCTCTCTTTAAACGGAAATCTTTCTGTTAGAAAGCAGTGTGAATAAGTGGAAAGTGAGGAAATAGAAAGGACAGGAAAGGAATTCTTTTGTAGTTTCAGAAGAGATCTCAATGATATCTCATCCTGTATATGTTGGAGTCAATAGATATCAAACTGACATCAAGAACAGGTTAAAATATGTCAATCAAACTGACATAATAATCTTGACCAGGTAGGGAGTTAGGCTTGCATATAAACCACTTTCAGTGTGGGATTAACTTTCCTTTTACACCCAGTTATCAATGAAATTGCTGTCAGAATCGAATTTAAAGCTTCATGATCTAGTCTACAGAGAGTCAGGACCTCAGTTTAACATCTCATCCAAGACGGCGCTCACTAACAGTATAATGTCCCCTTAACTAGTGGGGCATTAGGACGCACACAAACCGCAGGTTGAGTGGCCTTACTAACACCACTTCCAACAGCAACCTACAGTAGTTTTCCCATGTGGTCTTCCATCCAGGTACTGACCAGGCTCAGTCCTACTAAGCTTCATTGAGTAACTGTTCTTGGGCTGCAGAGTGATATGGCTGTGGCAACTTGAATTAAATAATCTACCATCTAAAAAGTGTCATCTAGTTCATACACACATAAATCTTCCTGAAGTTGATGACATCTCTAGTACTTTAGAAACTCTTAATCCAATCAGATTGCAAAAGTTTGAAAACTCCTTCATGAAATGCTCAAGCCCTAAATATCAGAACCTTGAGTACAAATGAAGAAAAAAATCCTTGAAACTACTTGGGAATAGATCTAAATCTACTGTATAGGTAGAATCTTAAATATGTCAATTATCTCTGCAAGCTCGTGGAGAATAACCAATACAATCTAAGGTATTATTTAACACATTGTCTAGATTAAAGTTGTCATGAAATAAAATACTCTTCTTATTATGTGTACTGTATACACTGTTGCAGTGCTTGTTGTAAACGATTTAGTAAATAACGAAGTTAGTTTGCCCTCATAATCTTTAATGAAATACCAAAAAAGAACAATCTTAACTTCAATTTCAGGCTTTCAAACTTAAATAAAAAAAAATAATAAAATAAATCAGACACCATTTATTTACTTTAATTTTTGACGGACGAGCGGGTGTGTCAGTATTCATCTGATTGGTGCAATATACGGAGCTGATGTGGTACCAGGTGTGTTCAATCATAAGCATGTGATCCTCTCGAAATTACTTTATAAATAAACCACACTTAGCAGTAACAACTTTATCGAAATTTAGACCATGATTCACCCCCAACTATTGGCACAAAAGTAAAATTTTGTTTGTCTCAAGTTTTGTTCTTGATCAAGAAGTAAATAATATGTTTTGGTTTCTTACTCAGTATAAGCAGGTAACAATTGATAACAGCAGATGTAAAGGTAAAGAGATGACCACCACCTGCCACCCATAGGTCCTAACTCTGAACCAACATCCAAAACTGAAAATATTTCCTTTCCAATCTGAATAATTTGTATTATCTTAGAATGGCCTATACAGCTAGTGTTTTTTAGCCAATGAACGCTTTTCACAAGCCTGTTATGACATGTTTAACGGTCATCAGCATCTTAAATTATTTTTTATATTTAGATGTTTTTTAAACGTATGAACAGTTCTATGTATTTATGTATGTAGTATATTGTCTTTGCTAATGCAGCATCTATAGGACCAGACGGTAAATTTGGCGTCATTCTCTCCTCTGGATGTCTCACACAATTTTTTTTCTTTTTCTAAAAGTCTTTATAACATCATTGTGGAGTTTTTCTTTTATTATTCGAGCTAATAAGATTGTAAAACAAATATATGTTGTATTCTCCCATTCACTGCGCTTTAAGTTTTCCCAGCTATGATGAGTTCCGCTACTGAGAAACCCGGAAATGTGAAAAGGGTCTATGATAAACCTCCGGCAAAAGCTTAATTTGACTATTTTAAAATGAACAAAGTTGTTTTGACAGCACAGATGTTGTAATTTAATTACAATACATTCAGTTGAATAGACTTAAGCGTAACCACTATCGCCGTCAGGATCAGCAGGCTCTATTGAAAATATGGGGTAAAATAAATAGTCATTTTAAAGACATGGAGGGGGAAATTTAATGCAGTGCTTCTAGTCCGATCTGAGACCCACTTCATATCATATGATACTTCATCACAGATTTTTAAAGAAATCAGATCTCAAACGTGACCATTTTGTAATGGAAAGACAGTTCATTGGATGCTCTGGGGCTGCCTGGCTGAAAATTAAAAGTCTGTGTGCATAGAGCCCATTTCCTTAAAAGTAAATTTCTGGATTTTTTTTGTCATTTAACATCTGTTATTTTACTGTAAATGTCTGTAATTTAACAGCCGTTATTTTATTTTTTTTTCCGGCACGTGTTTTTTTTTTTACAGTGTAGGTTAATATCCGTTTTTTCCCACAGCCCAAAGACATCCAGTATAGTTGAATAGACAAACTAAACTGGCCGTAGTGTATCAAAGACAACAGTATAGGCATATATGTAAAATCATACAGTAAAAAAATTAATAAAAACTGTAAAACAGCATAAATTCTGAACTCATCGGAAATAAATCTCAATGCATAGCATTTTTATAAAGTATTTGATTGTTTTAAATGTACAAATCTTTAAAAAAAAACAGAGAAATCCATTGCAGTAGCTATGACTGGAAGTGAACAAAAACTCTAACAATATTTTTAGGGCATATTTTTAAACTGAAATGTTTTTCTCTTGTTTACCTGTGATCTGATCGAGCAAAATGTGTCTTATTACCGTGTAAACAGGGCAGCATCAGTCAGTTTAAATTCACCGACTCCCTCTCTGTCTTATCTGTGTAGTCATCCTTGTCTTTCTCATAGTAACCTTCATTAATTAACCTATGCACGGTTTGTGAAAGGCTTGGTTAAAAAAGCCATGTAGTGCAGCATGCAATGACCAAAAACAGATTTATTGCATTAAAAAGGCGTTCAATTTGCACAATGACAAGAAATAATATACATCTCACCACCAAACATATGAAAATGAAAATAACAACCGTGGTTTAAAAATGTAAGGAGTAGAAAGTACAGATATTTGTGTAAAAATGTAAAAAGTTGTCAGAAAAATAAATTGTGGAGTAAAGTACTGAGACCAGAAAAATCTACTTATGTACAGTATGTACCTTTTCAAGACAAAATGTCCCTAAATACACATACAAACATAATATTTTAGAGATAAGCTGATGTATTTTGTGTTATTATTCTAAACTGTTTCATTAAAGATTTTGTTTTGGAAAAATGATAGAAGGCTTATTTTGGAAAAGCAAAATGTACAAGCAATTCTAGAATCACTCATGTAGGCTACACATTTCTTTGTGAATCTAAAGGATATAGCTGCAGTTTGATTTCAAATTTGTTTCATCCTGAATTTTAGAGTATAGGATAGTACATGTGCAAAATAAACCAACATTCAGTGTTTGCTTGCTTTGTGTATTGTGGAATCTGTGATTTTTCTATATTTAAGATGTGTAAACTTCAGATTAATCTTCATTTGTGAATTAATAACGTTTGCTTTTGGGGAGAAATTCTGCAATGTTATTGAAATTCTATTAAATTAACCAAAGGATCTCATATCTATCCTGTCATGTCCTCACAGCTGGGTGAAATATTATCCAAATGTGAATCAGGCATAAATTAGAAATGGGGTGGGGGCAGCAGGGAAATAGTTTTTCTCTTCTTCTTCTTTTTGTGCTGCAGTAAAGGATTTAAAGATTTTATGTGTAATTGCTTGAGTGTGCAGCTGTCAAAACGACAAGGTGCAAATTATTCAGACTCATTCTGAAAATGTCAGTATGTGCGTCACAGTTCACTCACAACCAGTAAGTATAGACGAGTAAAGAACACAAAATTTAATTTGTAGCTTATTCTAATAACAAAAAATAATAATAATTCAATATTAATTTCATTCAGAGCACACATCTAGACATTCCACAACAAAAAGCTTGAAAGGGCTAAAATACATCAGAGGAATTTTAGACAACTTCATATAGCTGTAGGAGGGATAGACTAAAAAAGCAGACCTATAGAGACATTTAAACATGAAAATTCATAAGAGTTACTCTCCTAGATGTAAAATTTATTTGAGGTGAATATTAAAATGCAATGTGATGTACAAAGGTTTTCAGTTGTCAGATTACTGGTAATTGTGTCCATGATTTAACCGCCCTCTCCTTAGCATGTCTCATTTTTTCAAGATGTCCCCACTGCAGCCTGCAGCTTAATGACGTAGGTGATCATCAACTACATAGTGAACCTTGCACCGCCCACTAAGTTAGCACCCATGCTACTGTGACGGTTGGGTTTAGGGTAGGTGTAGGCGACCATCAACTACTTAGTGGACCTTGCACCCCCCACTAAGGTAGCATGCTACAGTGACGGTTGGGCTTAGGGTAGAGGGAGGTGGAAGCTGGAAGCTGTCCTTTGTCAAATGCTAGAGCTATATATTTTTTATAATTCTCTGGAACATAATTAAAATTAAATTGTAAGCACTTTTCTCTTTGTGTCGTGAAAGCCCAAATACAGAAACAGAACAAGCTCTGTGGAATAGCAGCGTTTGAAGCATTTTGGACTAACTAAAGTTTAAAATACGATATCATAGTGGAATATCCTTTTAATATATTTGTGGTGGAGTTTATTAAAGCAAATACAACAATGCATCATTTTCTGCATTGTTCTGCATCACTTTTAATGCCAACTTTACAGTTTTTGCACTTCTACTTGACGCATCCTAATAGAGCCTCAACTGTGCTGATTCCAGCAGTTATGAATTACATAGCAATTTTACTCTCTTTTTTCATAGCATTTTTAAACATGCACTGTTTTAAAAATATTTTAAACGTGTAAAACTTCTTGAGGTGCAGCTGATCACAGAAAGTTGGACTAAATCTTTTAATACCATTTTTTATTTTTTATTTTTTGCAAATCCTGTCTGTGGACATATTTATATGCGTTACAGAGACATTTTAATACACGAATGTCAATCAATTCATTGGGCGGGGAAAACCAAGCTCATTCGTCACATTGGGCCTCAAAATCGCTGGGATTTGGATCCCATTTTAATATCAGGATATTTAACAAAAGAGCCTTTTTGTATTTATTTCACTCCAGTATGAATGTGAACACATTTTTCCTAAACACAGTTATGTCTAAACAGCTTTCAAAAGTTGAATTTGCATCATAGGTGCCCTTTAATATTAATTTTCCAATTCATGTTGTTTCAGACACTATATATATTGTATTATTGTTTTTTACACAGATTTTGGAGTCTTCATGAGACTCTTGTCATAAGACTTGAAATATAAGAATACCTGGTAGTGAAATTTGCATTTCCTCCAATACCTTCATAAAGGCAAATATTTATCTGTGCCGTTATAGAGCATGTCTCAGCTAAAAGCCATTTCAAGAAAGCTCTGGAGAGGAGCGCCACCCACTCTCGCTTTTAATCAATCAGTCTCTTTTAAAGGCTTTGATGTATCGTAGAAAGCCTGCCTGACACTTTAGTCAGTGCAGTGGCTGTTCAGTCCTTCTGCAGCATTGGAACAGCTCTTTCATGAAACACAGCATGACTATTTTGCTCTTTAAATTCTCCCGAAAATGCAAATACTTTGTGAGCATTGAAGATCCATCTACATCCATTATACAGTAAAATATCAAACTATCAAACTATCAATCTATCTATCTATCTATCTATCTATCTATCTATCTATCTATCTATCTATCTATCTATCTATCTATCTATCTATCTATCTATCTATCTATCTATCTATCTATCTACCTACCTACCTAGCTATCTATTGCTCCAAACTTTGGTTGACTGTGAATGGAAGGCTTCTGTGTTTACATATCTGAGATATTCCGTTGATTTCACTGCTGTGCTTGGTTACACCGAAGGTCTTTTCTTTTAACGGAATATTCCAGGTTAAATACAACTTCACCTCTATTAAACTAGCAAATATGCTGTCAAACTACATCAGATGAATTACTAATTTCATCTCTTCTCCAAGCTTGTGAAAACACATGTACAGTTATGCACTTGCTGTCAGTTTTGTAGGGAATTTTTGGAACAAAAACATTTAAATCATAACACTTATATTAACATATTGTGATTGAGATCCGGTGACTGTGGAGGCCATTTCAGTACAGTGAACTCATTGTCATGTTCAATAAACCAGTCTGAGATGATTCGCGCTTTATGACATGACGCTTTATCCTGCTGGAAGTAGCCATCAGAAGATGTGTACACTGTGGTCATAAAGGAATGGACATGGTCAGCAAAAATACTCAGGTAGGCTGTGGTGTTGATACAATGCTCAATTGGTACTAATGAACCCAAAAGTGTGCCAAGAAAATATCCCCCACACCATTAAACCACAACCACCAGCCTAAACCATTGATACAAGGCAGGATGGATCCATGCTTTCATGTTGTTGATGCCAAATTATGACCCTACCATCCGAATGTTGCAGCAGAAATCGAGACTCATCAGATCAGGCAACGTTTCTCCAATCTTCTATTGTCCAGTTTTGGTGAGCCTGTGTGAATTGTAGCCTCAGTTTCCTGTTCTTGGCTGACAGGAGTGGCACCCGGTGTGGTCTTCTGCTGCTGTAGCCCATCCACCTCAAGGTTCGACATGTTGTGTGTTCAGAGATGCTCTTCTGCATGATGGACTAGAAAATTCCAGTAGATCAGCAGTTTCTGAAATACTCAGACCAGCCCGTCTAGCACCAACATCCATGCCACTTTCAAAGTCACTTAAATCCCCTTTCTTCCCTATTCTGATGCTCGGTTTGAACTGCAGCAGATCATCTTGACCATGTCTTCAAGCCTAAATGCATTGAGTTGCTTTGAGAAATTGCGTTAACAAGCAGTTGGACAGGTGTACCTAATAAAGTGGCCGGTGAGTGTATATTTAAACACACTTGTGCCTGATTATGTTACTCTTTCATGTATTCTCTCTCTCTCTTACATACTCTTTTATGCAACTCTTTCAATTATAATCCTATTTAATGCATTAATGCACAGGCATGGACAAAAACATTAAATCATCCCCCATAACCAAAGCAAAACTCTCTGGTGGGCAGTGAATCTTCAAGAATAGACCTTCATTTGCATTTTGCCCCTTCCTTAAAAGACTCCCATTTCTCCCCACTGACTGTTCAGGGGCCCACAAACACAAACAGAGTGTTAATCAGAATTCTCCACAGAGGGTATAACTGTGGCTGTCTCCATCTTCTCAGAGGAGCAGGGAAAAGCAGAGTTCATGCTGATATAGAGATGCCCACACTGGAGTGGCTTTCTATAACATGCACTGGTGTTGCAGTTTACTCTGAAGCTCCTGCAGTACAAGAAGACTTGCATGGCTTTACTCTTTATACCCATAAAATATAAATAAATAAGATAAAAATATATTTGTATGTATTTTTTTTTGTTCTGGGCAAAAATGAATCGTGATTAATCGCATTGAAATTAAAATTTTGTTTTGAAATGATATATAGATGAATTACCATGCTTGTAAACATTCAGGATGCACGCGCAGAAAAAAACGGGAGCGATAGCATTTACAGCGAGGAAATGACATCCGATGCTCATAAGATCAAAAGATGCAGTTTGTTGTTGTATTAGAGATAAGTTATATTGATTATGTATTATATATATTATTTACATAATGCTTTCAGCGTATTATAACAGCTTGTCATCCAGTGATAAGCACAGTTGTTCTGCAAAATGAACGTTAAAGTGAGCGGCGTTCGTCTGACAGGTCCATCTGCGATAGCACCCTCCCAATGGATATTGGATAAGACGAAATGGCCAAGCATCCAGCCCGAAATAAATAACTATCACATTGAAACTCCCCATGATTTTACAAGAGAGAAGTTAAAGTCTTTGGATGCCAACAATTGTGTTCTGTGTGGTCATGTGCAAAAAATAATGATCCATGATTACCAGATTCAAAACTTTGTAGTGCAAAAAACCGAGGTTCTGCCTAGCCAAAGACAAGGAAAAAAGACGGAGCTATACAAGGCCTGGGTAATCATCAACAAGCATAACTGCATTCTGACAGCGAACTGCACCTGTACGGCAGGGTATGTGAACTTACACTTTCATGTTTCATTCTTAGCATTGTGTCCGCAGTTTAATTCACCATATTTAATGTTTTTTGCTGAAATCATTGCTGCATTTAAAAAAAGAGTAATATGTATGATTCAGCATAGCATGAACTTACCTGATAATACATGAAAACTGCAGAGTCAAGCATTTTTAATGAGGATCCTCACTTCATTCAGCTCCCTTTTAGCCAAAGATGTCTGCGGTTGGCATTAAAAGCAGTGTGGTGTACGGTAAAAGAATTTTGCATCCTACCACACAACACAACATGCTTGCTATTGCAACCGGGAACCCGTGTGAGGTAATGTGTGACGTAGGTTGGTAATTCGTCTATACAGTGTGTGTACTGTGTATATTTATTATGCATATATAAATACACATGCATGCATTTATTTTAGAAAATGTTTTATATATATATATATATATATATATATATATATATCATATTCAAACTAGTAAGATAATAGTTTTGCATAGTTTTGATTGTGTGTGTCTCACATATACAGTACATAATATATATAATACTTAATGCTTAAAACATATGCTGGATAAATTGGTGGTTCGTTCTACTATGGCAAACCCTGATAAATAAGGGACAAAGCCGAAGGAAAACGAACGAATAAACATAATTAATTCACATAGTTATTTTTATTTATATCACATTATTGTTTATCTACTCATGCTTACTTATTCTCTCCCTAGCATTCTCTAACAACATTAGAAATTACGCATTATTAGCACTTCTTGTGAATATTACCTCCTTATGAGGAGTCAATTGGATCACATGGATTAATAGCTTCTGTTAAATCACTACTGTATATAATAGTACTTCAAACACGTACACATTTTATGCATTAATTAAATCAATTTCCATTTTTTTTTACTTATAAACAATTGCTACTGTATATAATTATAAATAACTAATCACTATTAGCCTTTGTTTCAGAGAATGATTCATATGATCTCAGAAATCATAAGCTGTCCCCATTTCTAATACACTTTGTACATGAATAATGTATACTAATTGTGTGGTTATCCACCCATTTAAGTGTGTTGAATAAACAGAAAGACTCAAGATGAAACAATCTTGTACTGCAACGTAATTTAAAGTCTGTCAAGACAAAAGTAATGAAGCAGCAGTATAGTTCATACAAATATCTTACAATTAATTGTCTAGATTCTTATGTAGGGTTTAAATGAATAAGAAAAAGCTTTACAGAAAAGCTTTAAAGACCTGAGACAGAGTGGAAGTAAACCAACGGAAACAATTTATAAAAACGATTGATTTCATTTACGACTTTAATGAATTGGATGGGTAGCCAACAGCTCTCCAGCTTGCACACAAACCCTTAAACGGCTACTGATGTCTGACAATGGAAAGTCATTTGAAATGCATAGAAATTGTTGCCGTGGTGGAGGGTATCTGCGGTAGTTGATATCATTTTAGATTAGTACACCGTCAGGGTGAAATTCACATGACCGTTGGACTCCCCAGCATTTCTCTCCCAGAGGCCAGATGGATATAGTGATCCCAATAGCTCACCAATAATCAACAGTTAATATTTCATTACTTCCAACCTGCATCACAATCAGCTTTTTTTCACACTCCATTACTCTGGGATGTGACTCAAAGACGAAAGATTCATTCAGATCTACAATGTTCTCTCCAGCGCGGCCGAGGTGTTTCCATACTGATTCAGCATTGACTTTCAGGAAGCATATTAAAGTTGCATCATTGTAAATGATATGCTGGTGCTTCAGGAGCAGAAAAGAAAATGTACTTTAATTCACAAGACCTTGGAACCGCTAATACAACAGCCTCCACATCCAATATCTTTAAATGAACTGCTGAAAACATACTTTTTAAAAACATTTAATGTTACAGCAGGCAAAATAAGCATTGAACACCTCACCATTTTTTTTTCAGAAAACATATTACGAAAGGTGCTGTTGACTTGAAATTTTCACCAGATGCCAGTAACAACCAAAGTATTCCATTAAAACGAAGAAAACACATCTAATTAGCTTAGAAATTAAGTTACGTGTAATTACATGAAATGACACCAGGAAAAAGCATTAAACGCATGAAGAAAGAGAGGTGTAAAAAGGGATGGAAAGTCCAGACGGCAGCTCAAATCTCTGAGTAGTTAGAAAGCAAACCTGTCCCTAGTCAATTTAATATTATTTTGACACTCAAAAAATGACTTTTGCTGCTTGTTCAAACTACTATTATTTAATATGAGTTGAAACAACACAATTCTTTAGTTGTTTTTGGGACAACCTATTTGTTCTATGTTGAATCCACTTAAACTTGTAGAAATCATTAGGTTAACCTAATCAGTTTGTTTTGGGACAACATGAAGGAATTGTGTGGAACCCAGCATTTTTATAGTGTAGTTCCCACTACAGGATTTTAAGCTAGATTTGAGCCCGATTTGCAAATTAGAGAGCTGACAGATCAGCTGATTGACGATGCTTTCTTGAAAATTTTCAGAGAGATTTCAAATGCTGTGCGTCAGTAATGTCACCAAAGTTGTCGGGTGAAAGAGTCGTTGTCAAATGTTGTGCAGTGTGTGACCCCTTCTTGTGCAACATTTACGTAATGTTGTATACTATAAAATACCACAGCGATTCTGAACGACACAGTGATCTGCCGATGTCTAAAGTCATGTACTGTGAACTAGGCTTTAGCTGCTTCAGTCCAAAAACCTACATTACCAGGATAATGAAGATGTGACCAGGGTGCAAGTTTCAGCAAGACGATAATCTCTAACTCATCTAACCCCACCCCAAACCCTACCCCTCACAGTGTCATCACTAGCTCCATTAAATACATGTTTGACATTGCCTCAATGAGATATGCAGTCTCAGCTTGCATCATCAAGGCTGGAGCCAGATACTATTGAAAGAAACGCTTAACTGGTTTCAGAAAAAGAAAAAAAGCTACTAGAGAGGCACAGAAAATCACTTGACCTGAATTCAACAGAAGAAGAAGAAAATAGTATACCCACAGAACCATCAAGACTTGAAAACTCAACTGATGTATGGTCAAAACAATTTGGCATGAGCAATGCATGTGACTCCATTCTCATTGCAAGAGGTGTCTTGAAGCTGTCATTACCATTACAGTAGTTCAGTACTTGTTCCTTGTTTCATTCCATTGTTATGACAAATACTGTAATTTCTATTATATATATATATATAT
>CAIGQZ010035013.1:11844121-11877980 GCA_903798205.1 Danio tinwini
AGCACGCAGTATTCTTAAAGATTCCTCTCACCCTGCTTACAGACTGTTTTCTCTCCTGCCTTCTGGCAGGTGCTTCAGGCTCCCCCGGACAAAAACCAGCAGACTAAAGAACAGCTTCTTCCCCAGAGCTGTCTCCCTTTTGAACTCTGCCCAACACTGACACTTTGCCCCCTTAATACACTCCCCACTCTCCTAATAACTTATACTCCTCATAATCATTGCATTATTTAAAAATTTGCACATATTCTTTGCACTGATTAATTTATTTGAACTGTACATATCCACTGCACATTTGTAAATTATGTACACACCCACTGTACATATACATTTGTAATTATGTTTATCTATCTGCACACTTCTGATTATTAATAGCAACCTGTACATTTATCCATCTATTGTAAATCTCTGTTCATAGCTAACACAACCTGTATATAATGTTCATAGTACATCCATTTGTAAATATCACCATAGTTTTTCTATAACTGCACTTTATAACTTATACCTGTATCCTGCACTTGCTGCTATTGCACTCCTGGTTAGAGCTAAACTGCATTTCGTTCCCTTGTACTTGTGCATGTGTGATGACAATAAAGTTGAATCTAATCTAATTAGAATATTTAAACATAGCATCACATCATTTATTTATAAATTACTTAGCTCGCTTTTGTGAACACAGAAAGTTGTGTTACTAAATTAATTTAGCCAATTTCATTTAATTTTTGTTTAATTATTTACTGTTTTAAAGGGTTAGTTCACCCCAAATTTTTTTTGGTTAATAATTACTCATGCTCATGTTGTTCCTAAGGCCTAATTTTCTGAATACAAATTAAGATGTTTTACATTAAATCCAAGAGCTCTCTCATTCGCTATAAAAAGAAATGGTGCAAAATAACAAAAATAATGACTCTATTCAACAGTCTATTCTTGTTATGTGACAGGATGTGACAAGGAAGTGCGGATCCAAATGCAGGTTTATTACACAAGAATGGTCAGGCAAGCAACGGTCAACACAGAGGCAAACAGATGTATGCAGGCAATCCAGAGATGTGGTCATTAAACAAGCGAATGGTCAAAAGGCAAGCAGCAGACAGGAATAAACAATAAAACAAACAAAACAAAGTGAGTGTCAAATCCGGCAAGGCAAGGAAAATGCATCGTAATGTCACAGAAACAGATAACAAGACTCAGCCCAGAGGTGTGTGTGTGCACTGTATTTAAAGTCCCTTTAATCAGTCCGTACAGTAAGTCACTACAGATGACGCACATACCTGCATCGTGAGCCGTGAATGCACGCAAAATACACAAGTAGTTATCAAAACATTAAACTTTATTTTTTTGTGACTTTGCAACACAATCTCATGGCAATTCGTAATTTTTGGAGTTAGTGGCTAATTCGTATGAATACAATTTAGTATGATTTGCTTGTCCCCAAATGGCAGTTGGATTTAGGGGGGGTGGGGGGGGCACCTTTTCGTACGAATTAGCCACTAAACTGACAAAATGTAAAACACTTACTTTGAAACCAAAATATTCCCATATTACCGATGTTCTGTTTTTCTTTGAAATTAATTAATCTATTAATGCTTCTGAAGCAGAAAACACCATCGTCCCACTTGTCCGCGCTTTCATAATTGTTTTTTTTTTTTGTGTGGGCGTTTCACAGAGTTCAGATGTACAATTCTGATTGGGCAGAACAAAAGTGTGCTCACTCAATTGACTAGTAAGATTGTCGCACACAAATGGCATGCATTTGCTATGGGCGGGGGAAATAAAATAATACATATTTCATATAGCAGCCTCTTGCGATTAGCTAATCGCAACGTTTCAAATCGCGATTACGATTCAATTTCGATTAATTACACAGCCCTAATCTTCAATGATCTCATTTTGATATCGATGATGCTGAAACAATATATTGTTCAGCCCTAATTTCAAAGATGAACAAAGATCTTAGGGAGTTGGAACAACATAAGGGTCATTAATTAATAACAGAATTTTCATTTTTGGGTGAACTAACCTTTTAATGGCATGTGAAACAGGCACAAAAAAACGAGAGCACATTACACCTGTACTGACTTCACTACACTGGCTACCAATCCAGTTTAGAATTCAGTACAAAGTACTGCTGTATGTTTTTAAATCCCTCCATGGCCTTAATATACACCAATTAATTAATATACACCAACCCGTGAGATCTCTTCGCTCTAAGGATCGACTCTATTTGCAAGTTCCACGATCACACTTGAAATGTCGAGGCGATAGAGCTTTTTCAGTAGCAGCTCCAAGACTCTGGAACGATCTTCCACTCTCCCTAAGAACAGCTCCAACTTTTGAGTCTTCTCAGAGGTCACTGAAAACACACTTATTTTCTTTAGCTTTTAATCAGGTGTTGTGATTTTATGTACTTTGACTCCTTTTATGTTTGCATGTGTTTTATCTGTTTTTATGTACTGCACTTTGGTACCCATTGTGGTTTGTTGAAAGTGCTCTAGAAATAAATTGAGTTGAGTTGAAACACTGCACACGTTTCTCAACACTGTAAAATTTGTGAATGAGCTTTGTTACAGTACAGTGTTGATTGATTGGATCTTTGATGACTTGAAAAAGCAAAACAAAAACAAAAAAATATGGCAATACACCACTGTAAATTAATAGCATTATATCATTATAGTATTTATATTATATTTGATCAATTAAGCCAGATTTTTAGGAAACAAACTGTGACAAAAGCACAACCATAGGTTACACGAGTGTATACACAAATATACTGTATGAGTTGATACTCTATTACTAAATCAGAAACATGAATAGCAACTAGGTTAGCTTTATTCCTAAACAAACAGCTCAGATTGTTCTTTTTAATGACTAAAACATTGTTGTCCAACCTTTAATTTGTATACAGTGCGTTGCATAGAATAATAGATACATATCAAATGTAACATTATTAGTAGAAGTACAGACTCATCCTGACTTTACAAGACAATAAGTGACTGGAGGTGACAGGCAAAAAAGAAATAAATAAAAAGATGCTATTTTAATAAATCTGTCAATTTGTGAAACCATACGTTTTATGCCTCAGTGCGTGATGGGAAAAGGGTGAATGGGCACTGAACCACAAATCCATTATTTCAGTACAGTACATTCCTATTTGAGCTAAAAATGGTGAGAAAGTTGCTCAAACTTTAAAGATTATTTTCACTGTATAAAACTCAGGATAACAGTGTGTGTTTGTTTGTGTCGTGTAATGAATATGATATGTAATAAATTGACAGCGACATTGTAGAAATGCTGCTAGAAACTGACAGAATGAGTGAGAAAGTGAGTCTGTGTGTGTGCAGAGAAACTAATTTCACCCTCTGTCACACGTTTAATCAAAAAGAGCGTATCGTATTTCATGCATCTCATTTCTGTGATGGAAACTTTGACTTTTTGTTTCTCGAAAAATGCAAGTCAACAAATAATTCCCGTGCAGCTCTGCGAGTGAAACAGCACGGGAATGAAAACAAAGAGAGTCTACAGTGGACAATATAGATCCTTTAGGCTATATTCCCCTTTCTGCTTCTCTCTACATTCATGCTCTTCCTCCTCTTCCTCTTATCAAGCCGTTTTAAAGGTTCAGCAATTTTTGGATGTGATATTGATGAGAAATCACATCAGAGTGTCATCACTACTGTAACGCTGATGGATGGCCGTGGGAAAGCATGGAAGGAGGGGTTAAATTATACAACAACCAGTGGATGATGGATGACCACAGTCCTCATCACTGCAGTTTCTCCACTGCTTAAGCAGAAACACATGCTGATGACAGATGAAATGAGAACTCCTCTGTTGAATAATCTTGCATTGCAGTACTAGAAATCATTTATGCACCCAAACTGCACATGCAGTTAAAAATTTGATGCATGTATATGTTATTACTATTGTATACAATATTTAAAATAACATATATATATATACATACACTCTCAGAATTAAAGGTACAGGAGCTGTCACTGGGGCAGTACCTTTTCAAAAGATACATGTTTGTACCCAAAGAGTCCACAGTGATACCTCAAAGGTGCATGTTAGTGCCCAAATGTACCTAAAAAGTACCTTTGATGTACCATTATAGATCCTTCAGGTATAAAGGTGACAGCTTCTGTACCTTTATTTCTGAGAGTGTATATATATATATATATATATATATATATATATACACAAGGTTTCCGCTATATTCATTCTTCCATGGCGGGGCGCCACACAATTCAATATTGTATCAATGCTTTCTATAGTACAATGCCATAAATAGCTGTGTTTATGTTGTCATCTCCAACCCTTGCTACGACTTAAAGAGCCCCTATTATGGGTTTTTGAAAATGACCTTCCATGTAGTGTGTATCACAGCTCTTAGTGAAGTGAAATATCCAGCTAAAGCTTAAATCTGAAAGTGGACAGTTTTTAAAACTATTAATTCATCTTTAAAAGAGTTGACTCATAGTGGTTTAAATGAATCGTCTTCATAACGAATCTTCAGCTGTTTCGGCGTGACGTCGTCGCAAAACAATGGTTGTGCGCGCAGACCTGGCAAAATTCAAACCTGCGGCCCCGCCCACTAACACAGCAGCAAGACGCTCATGAAGACGCTGTGTTTACCTGGATATTGTTGGAAGTGTGAGGGAAAGGAGTCGTTCAGAAATCTGCAAGCTTAGTTTCTGCCTCCATCTTGTAATAGACAGACAAGACACCAGGGGTGCAGGCAAAATAAGGACAAAATATTAGGTACACCAGTAGGCTGCTGAACGCTGGATAGCTTGTCAGAGGATGCTACAACCTCTCGGCTGGGGATGTGATCGTTTAGAAAAGCAGAGTACAGGTAAGCACTTAGAACATATAGCAAATCACGGACGAGGTGCCACAGCAATGATTGCAAATAGAAATGATCTACATGTTTTGTTACTAATAACCGCGTGTACTGTATCAGGTTAACTCTTTATATTCTCATATCGCGTCTAATGCCACGTTGTAAACGCGACGCGTGCTGCTTTGTTTACAGATTTAAATGCTTTCGTGAGCTCCTTCCACTGCCGTTTGTCATTGCTATGGCCACCGTTAGCTGATCCTGCACACGTACAGAGGTCAAGGTTCAGAATAGTTCAGCTTTTGCTGCTGTGTGGATTAAAACTGAATGTGTGTCATACTTAACATAAGCAATAAGCTTGTGTTTAACTGCACTGCTTTCGGCGCTGAGTTGTCTGAATAACACTGTTGAGAAGCGGGTACTGTTTACTGTGGTGTTAGTAAGTTTACTTTGAAGCGTGTTTCGGGCATCCGCTGCGATCGGATCCTATACTAATCTTGGCGACCCGGGGGCTTGATAAACCATGCTGGGCATTTTACTGTCTCGCGCTGAACGCTGTCGACCAATGGCAACAGGCTGTCATCGGTCCAATCAGCGCAGATTAGCTTCGCGCTAAGCAGGGGTTTGGAAACAAATGAATCGCTGAACAATTCATATGAGAGCCGCTGGGATAATTAGGTAAAAATAAATGCATATTATAAGACCATGAACGTGTTTTTTGACCTTGCATACATATCAGTATGTTGTTGGAGACCCATAAAACCGAAATATGACCCTTTTCAATGTGTAATAGGGGCTCTTTAAGACTTAAAAGCTTCTTTTTCAGAACTGCCTGCACACATCTATGGAAAATTCTAATTAAATTATGTTTAATCGCTAACTTACTTTTGAACTATTTACAAATAATGCACACATGACATTGTAATGCTGTGAAGTGAATAATAAACGATAAGGTAACACTTTACAATAACAGTACATGAATAATGATGCATTAATACACAAACTAAACATTATTGAGAACTATTACTTTGTAGTAAATGTTGTTAATGTATTAATTAACATTAAAGTTTAAGCTAATGTAATTAACATGAACTCATCCTTAACTGCTCATGAACTCCTGTGTTTAAACGGTTCATGTTGATGTTGACTGAACACTTTTCTGTGTTTTTCAGTGTAAACGCACTAGACGGATGTGCATAAGAATTCATGAGTAGTTAAGAATGGGTTAATGATGATGTGCCCCTCCAAGTAAAGTCATGATTTAACTATACATGAACATATCATGAGTTCATGATGGTTAAATTAAGCATAAACTACCAACCCTTGCTAAGACTTAAGACTAAAAGCTTCTTTTTCAGAACTGCCTGAAGACATGAACTCATGGAAAATTCTAATTAAATAATGTGAATAATTAAAATATTAACTATTTGAAAATAATGTAAACATGACATGGTAATGCTGTGAAGTGATTAATAAACAATAAGGTAACACTTTACAATAACAGTACATAAATGATGTATTAATATGTAAACTAAACAGTGCATGTGCAGATTTTTAGCTCATCATTAATTCTGTTTATTTACTTGAGTAAATGTGTGTAAATCTAAATTTATTCAGTTTTTAAATTAATTACAGTAATATTATTGACTAATATGAAAATTTTCATCTGATTTATGTACAATGCAGTTTGTAAAGTCATATTTTCTGTCTTTTAGTAGATATATTACATGAGAGACTTGCTGTGTTTACGAAATAAAGTGAATCTAATTGGATTTGCATTTTAAATATTAAATAAAAGTTAAGGTATTATTTTTTATTTCACATATTAAGGTTTTAATTATAATACTCCCAAAATATTTCCACAGAAATCCGCAGATTTTGACCAAGATTCTCTGCAGAAATGGCAAAAAACTTTCTGCAGATTCCATCTGGCCCTAATTATGAGCTACTGTATGCGCTAAACATGAACTAACTTTACCTACACCATGAGTCGCAAGAGTAAATAATGATTACCTTAATTACTTGTTAGTACATGTTGTTAATTAATGTATTAATTACCATTTAAGTTTAAGCTACTGTAACCAACATGAACTCATGAGCTGTTAATGTATAATTATGTCACGACTTTACTTGGAGGGGCACATCACCATTAACTAATCCTTAACTACTCATGAAGTCCTGTGTTTAAACTGTGCATGTTGAAGTTGACTGAACACTGTTTCTGTGTTTTTCAGTGTAAATGCACTAGACGGATGTGCATAAGGAGTTTGTGAGTAGTTAAAAATGGGTTAATGATGATGTGCCCCTCCAAGTAAAGTCATGGAATAATTATACATTAACATATCATGAGTTTCTGATGGTTAAATTAAATTAAGCATAATCTAATGTGGTAATTAATACATTAATTAACAAACAAGCATGTAGTAATAAGTAATTAAGGTGTGAGGTAACTCATGTTGTAGATAAAGGTAGTTCATAATTAGATATAAAAACATGTTTACATATTAAAACATCATTATTTATATACTATTAATGTAAAGTGTTACCAACGATAATAATAAACTACCTTTCCAGCAATTATAGACCAATGTACATTCATTGTATTACATTTATTGCCCCATATGTTCACCCTACTAGCATTTATATTTTAGATATCTATTGCATCAAGTGCTATTACTTATTATTATTATTATTAGATACTACTTTTTGTTCATTGCTTCTTATTCTGCTCAGGGTGAATATTGGGGTTCTTAAACGTCATCAAGAGTGTATCATTTATAGTTGTTAATATATGCATTATTTCAATATTCAGAATGATGCAATAACTATAGCCTTGCAACAGAATCATTCATTGATCGTTTCCAAAACAGATAATCTACAAGCACTTGAATGTAGTTTAAAGCTACGTGCAAGTACACCAACACACGAGCTACACTGTGGGAATACATCCACATTCTCATTGTTTCTTCTGTCTTTTAACTAGATTCTTATGCTATGCCTCGTTTAATTGTGACTTATTCATTTTAATTGTGTGAAGTGTGCAAATCCTAAGCTGTCAAAACCTCTGCAGTTGCCCACAGCTCCCTTTTCCTTGCCAGCAGTGGTTTGCGGTTGCTGGCAATTTGTAATACAGTAAATGCACCCCCAAGCTATCAATACTTATCTGAGGACACTTCTACACTTCATATTTTATCATAATATTGATGAATTTAGCTGTTGCAACTCGGACAAGCCAGTATGGATGCTCAATCAAGTATCTTTGTGTATGTATGTGTGTGTGTGTGTGTATAGACAAAAAGACCATGCAGTACTATACACCTCTGCTGCGGCTGTAATCAGAATGACGGAGAGGGCTTTGGCATAGCGGATTTTGTGCTGAAAACAATGCTTGGTAGGCTTATGTGTGGGAGCACGGGGGACATGTTTTCTCAGGGATCATTTACATTTTTGACATGACCATCTCTAAAAATAATCACGCAGGTGGGTGGCTAAGCTTGCTGCAAAAGACAGTACAAAGAGACAAGCAGGGCTTTGATGGAAGTGAGGGCGCCCAGTTTCATTCAAGTTAGGAAAAAATTCTTACAATTGCCAAAACAGTGTAAGTCAGTGTAAATCGCCTCTGATGACTCTCAGACTCTACTAAACCAAAGTTTGAAGACATTGTCATCTCTGTTTTTTTAACCAATAACTCTGTTTCCAAACATAGCTAGACACCACAATAGAAGCTTTCCTGAGGTTTTCAAAAGATAAATTATATACTGCCTTTTGGAAATACTTCTGTTGGCACAATTTGATATACTGAATAGCATTTGCTAAATCATAGTGGTAAGGCCAACATAGGCTCATTCTGAAAGCGTAGCCCTATGGAGATCGCAAATTATGTAGCCAGAAGTACGTATAGCTGCATTTTGTTTTTGAAATGGACACCATGGACGAGTAAGACACCGTTTCTTTTCACACTTACCAGCTGACCGCTTATCTTCGTATGAACGTCTTTCCAGCTGTTACCGGTTTGTCCAGTGGCTCACCATGTACGTCGGCAGACGCAGAAAGGAGTTGACCACGATTACAGTGTTTGAGTCTAGCGAAGAATGGTTTCAAAAAGCAGGTAAGACAAAAACAAAAGCCAAAAAATTTTATAAACAAGTAAATAATAGGCTGAGAATGTAGTAAAATCTGAAAATGTGGTAAAAACCACGCGAGGGTTTTTCTTTTTCTGGATTGCTTTGTAAAACTGTCAGTTGGGTTTAGGAAAGTGGCTGGGCGGGTCAATTGGTGCTTTTGAACAAACTATTGGTTGGGTTTAGGGAAGGGGGAGGGTGGGTTAGCTGATTGTAGTCATTCTGTAAGTCGGTTAGTCAGTCAACAGCGGCCTCTGGTGGATTTATGCGAGAACAGCAGGTGCAAATGGCACTCACCAGAGAAATTGGAGATCTGAAAAAGTGTAAGCAGAGACCTCTGGTGGATTTGCGAAAACAAAAACTGCAAAAAATGTAGTTCCTGGGCCATATTTGGTGCTCTCCAGAAATGTATATTAAGGTACATTTTTAGAATGAACTTTAATACATTTGTTAGTTTTTTTAAGTATGGTCATTGTAATTTAAAACCTCCACGAAATAGTATTTTTATGAATATGTTAACATAAAAACAGGGTATATACAGGCTAGAATATTCCAAATTCAGTGACAAATATCCCCTGGTAGATTTACGTGACAACAGCAGTATTTAATGGCACTTGTGAGAGAAATTTGAGATCTGAAAAAGCGTACATAATGGCCTCTGGTGGATTTGCGCAAATCAAAAAATGAAAAAAAAAAAAAAACGTAGCTCCTGGGATGTATTTCGTGATCTCTAAAAATGTATATAGGGGTACGTATCAATAATGAGCCTGGGTTGCATATATAGAACTTTTTGTCTTATCAATACAACTTTTAATAATCATAGCTTAACATTTACTAAGAGTGTTATGATTAGTTAATAATTTGAGTTTAACAAGAACTAAAATGACCCACTTTATTTCCATTAACTAAAATGAATAGAGATATGCTAAATAATAAATGTATTGCTCATTGTTCATGTTAATAAATACATTACTTAACTTTATTACACAGTGGCTTGGAATTCACGCTTGACAGTCTTACCTTGACTGGTAAATCACCTGAAGATTTATGCTTTAAAGTAATGCTTTACTTTAGTAGGTACTTGAAAAAAGTAATCTGATTAGAGAACTCGCATTACTTGAAATGCATTACACCCCAACACTGCTGTTAGTATTTTATGTCCAAAATAAGCTTTTCATTTATCAAGTGAATCCTTTTCATTTGTACTTAGGCTATTTTTAAGATCACTTTTAAAAGCTGTGGAACAATGAACAAGAGCCCAAACATCCACTGATACCGATGGTAGGGACCGAACAGTAGTGCACCTTATTTCAAGGTTCATTTGCTGTTTGTAAACCTCTCCAATTGATTTAAATTTTACACTATCATCACAGTGACTTCCAATGCTCCAGATGCGTTAGAAACACACTTACTGTGGGGACAGCAAACCAATCCACAAGGCTTTAGTTCTGTAAAGTCTAGTTTTTATTCTCCCTGAAGTTTCTGAAACTGATTCCTAAGCAGTTTATCAACAGCATGGTCCAATGATGTAAAATCCTTACATATTCTTATCTCTGCTGTAATAAAGCGTTTCTTTACTCTTCCGTTGAGTCTTTCTTCCTAAATGCAGATGCTAATGTATGTCTTTAAAAATGTCTGGGTGATATCAAAATGAATTTATTCATATGCTTAATGCTATTCCCTAGGGCTTGGATTTGGGCTTCCTGCAGAGTCTGTGAACACCACAATAAATTACAAACACAGGACAAACAAACACATTTGATGCTCACTGTTTGCAGTGCATTTAAAACCATCCTTTCCTTACCATGGGTGACTAAGGTACACCCGGGGGGTCTCTGAGTACTGACAAAAGATGAAGGTGTCTTGAATTTTTCTGGGCTACACATCTAGCTGTTTATCATTTTCCAAGTACAGGAAAACACAAATAAATGTGTCCATCAACATTGCTCCTTTTGATTCTCTCTCCCACATGATGATGTAGCTGTGTTGATTTATTGAGGTTACAAATCATATAGGAAAAATGTCTGTACCCATGAAAAGTAGAGCACTGGCACATCCAAACAAATGCAGTCTCAGAGTATGCAAATGAATTATATGCCACTTTTTTCTTTCTTTTTTATGCTTCTTATATTTAACCAACCAATAAACCATGCAAATGTTTCTACATAAACATTCTATGAACATAAATAAAGCATCAAGTCATGTCCCTTACTGGTAGGTGTTGCTTTTCTGGTTATCGACAATTAGTTGACAACTACACAGGAACAAATCAGTAATGCAATATTTACAATTTAGTACTTACTGTTAACAACTGTAACCGGAAACTCTGAGCAACACATTAGAAAGTAATAGCACACATAGTAGTTTACTGTTAACTAATCAATACATATCATTTATTCTTCACAGAAAATTAATAGGGAAGTTTAATTATTAATTCAAAACTAAAACATAAGTAATGAAGGACAAATGACTTGCACTACATTGACATTTTAACTGCTACTGTAAACTGTTTTTATGTTATAAGTAATGTTTGAGTATTTCCATTTATAATTGAAAACAGTTTTGTTATAATGCTTAAGTATTTGTATTAATGCCAAAGTACTTATTGATTAAATATGGATACTGTAGCGAGTGCATGGGGCGAAGCCGAGAGCCCATGGCAGCAGTGACGTAAATGTTATTGAGCAGCACCTGCAAGCCACACTGTCTCGAGTCCCATGCAGAGGAGCTCTGGAAAGATAAAAGGAGCAGTGACGACAGAGAAAGACGAAAAAGGACCAGGCCTGGACACTTTGTGTTTGTTTTGCTTTCAGTTCGGCAGTATTCGCCAACCATGTGTTTAATATTTTTTTATTTATTAAAATTATTTAAAGTTCTTTGGTTTTCTGCCTCCTTCCTGATGGCCAGAGTTATCAATCTTTGGTATGGTTATCTATTAAATAAACAAGTTTTGTATTATTGTATACTAGTATCTGTTCTGTAGGGATGGATTTTACTCAGACTTAAATGTGCCCCATAATAAAACAACAAAAACTCTGACATCTGAAGAAAAAGGCCTGGGATAAACTTTGCCTGAAACTTCCTTCCCGTCTGGTATTGATAAATACTTAGGTGTGACTGATAACAAGGTTTTGTTCACTATTTTGGATCAATTTTGATTAAATCCCAACAGATGAGTAAATCTTGAAGTCACTGGTTAACTTTAACAAAATAACCATTCATTGCTCTTATAGGGTATTTAAAGAAAAAGACGAAATGTCTCGAGGTTGCAAGTTTGTACCCAGACTGGCCCGTAGTGAACAGCTCTCAAGTTAAACACTATGTATAATTTGGACTTTCATCTATATTCTTAGATTTATCTGGCAACTGGGCTAACTGGGTATTAATTAACCCTGCATCCTCTAACTAACTTCAGAATGTCAAGATCCTGGCATGAGAAACACTTACACCCCAGGGCATGAAAACTCTGCACGGCATTGGGTCCTTAATGAACGTATAACTGAAGAGTATGGGATCAGATATAAATCAAAACACTAAACTGATTCATGAATGAAAAATGTGACCCAATCCTAATTAGAAATACAGTCTAAATTTGATGGTCACTTAAAATTGAAGTCAGATTCAATTTAGAGTTGAAAATAAAAATGAATTCTAATAAATAAAATTATTTTTAGAAGTGCTAAGAAGGTTTACATGCATTTAACCTTCGACCATTTATCGGATTCCCTTGTTGGGCTGATGGAATGGAATCTTACAGTTCTTATTCTTTCCATACTGTATTATTGATTTGTTAAATACTAATACTTATCAAAAGTTTCCTTTTTAACTAGTATGGTTTTTAATTAAACACTATTGTGGTATTCTGACTAACATAAGATGAGTAAAAACAGTTATGAGTAGTAAAATGTATATATATATTACAAAAGATACTAATTTCTAATAAATATTTGTTTAATAATGTTAACATTTAATTAATAAGCATTGGTCTCTACAAAACACAATACACAGAATAGATTTGCACACCCTTAAATATTGTTAAACTAACCACTGGTTCCTTAAAGTCCTTCTGTAAAAGATGTAGTCGTAGTGTTATCAATGGTAATTGGTTTTCCATTTATTCCATTTCCATATATATGTGTGTTTGTGTGTGAGTGTGTGTGTATGTGTGTATGTGTGTGTGTGTGTGTGTGTGTGTGTGTGTGTGTGTTTGTGTGTTTTAAATAGTAGGGTTAAAATGTTTTAATTACACAACGATCCAAAGCACATCAGCAAGTCCACTTCTGTATAACTTGAAACATATGTATGAAGACTTTGGAGTGGCCTACTCAAAGTCCTGACCCAAATCCATTTGAGATTTTGTGGCATTGGTTTTCCATTTCATACTAGTCCTCCTTGCTTCAGCTAAATCATATGTTTTTTTTAAAAGGTAGGGTTAAAATGTTTTAATTAGGCAACAATCCAAAGCACATCAGCAAGTCCACTTCCGAATAACTGAAAAAATCTTTATGAAGACTTTGGAGTGGCCTAGTCAAAGACCTGACCTGAATCCAATTGGGATTCTGTGGCATTAATTTTCTATTTCATCCTAGTTCTTCTTGCTTCAGCTAAAACATGTTTTTTTTTTTAAAGGTAGGGTTAAAATGTTTTAATTACACAACGATCCAAAGCACATCAGCTGAATCCAATTGAGATTGGGCGGCATGACCTTAAAAAGGCAGCTCATTCCCAAAAACCCTTCAGTGTGGCTGAATTACAAAAATTTTTCCTAAAAAAGTTATCAAAAATGCTTGATTGTAGATGTTGCTGCTAGGAGTGGATCAACCTGTTATTGTCTTTAGAGGAAAAACACTTTCTCACACAGAGCTTTGTTTTGTTTGTTGTTTTACATTAATAATACAAAACCTTAATTAAAAAAATGGCATGATATGTTTAATTGTGTTATCTTTGACTAATATTTAAATTTGTTTGATGATTTGAAACTAAGCATGAAAAATATGCAAAAAAAAATCAGTAAGGGGCAAACTCTTTTTCACACCACTATATCTTCCTTCCAAAGTAAAAATAAATAAATAAATGTTAGTGTTCTCTTTAGTGTGCAAACCACAGCATAAAACAAATCATTCTACAAATGAACTAAAACAAGCTGGAAACATCAGTTGACAAGAATGGCGTGTCTTTGTGGTTCAGCCTATAGGTTATTTTCTATTTGTTGTACAGCTCAGTGCAGAATGAAATGTGACCTGACAGAAGGTCTTTGCCATATGAGAAACAGGTTGAGAAAATCATGAATATAATCTACAGAGTATCTCACATGATGTCTGAGTTATTTGCTTTTTCTGACAGTGGCACAGAGAGGAATACGCCTCTTGAGTGTCACAGGAATCACAGCTATTTTATACTTTTCAAAACATCAGCGACTTGCTCATTGTGTGTGTGAGAAAGAGCTTCCAGTATTTTGTTGAATTCTCACCTTTTTGATATATGTGCATGCACAAGAGACAGCCATGATGTCCTTTGGGAAAGTTGTGAGAAGATTAATGACGCAAGCCTTTTCTGTAGCAAAGGCTTTATATGCTTTAAATTTAAAGTCTCCTAAGAGCAGGAAACTTAAACCCTGCTACTGGTACGGGAAGGCTCATTGTAGATACATGCCCAGGGCTATATTTTTGGAAACTTTGAAATACATGGCTGAGGTGATTTGTACTTGCAGATTTACATTGTACATTAGATTTACTGTGTACATTTTTGACAATCTCAAAAAATAATACTGGACCATATTTTACGAGTCATTTACACATCTTTCTTGAGCTTATTCATGAGAAGGCGTGGCTTGTCATGCATATATCTCCTTGCTATTGACTGACCCCTTCCATTAACCCAACCCATGGGCGCCGCTAGGTGGGGGGGAAGTTTCGATTGTAAGTGCCCATGGTGTTTGGGGCCCCCCAGAGGAACAATTAGGGAGGGCCAATCAATCAACCACCAATCCCCTCCCTCTCGCCCACAATGTACCCACCCATAGTTATTCATTATATACATAATTATTCACTTTTGTCCACTCGTTTGACCACCCCTGACCCAACCCATAGTGTTTACAACAGCAAGCTAGAAGAGAAAAGCACATATTGGTCACATGCTGTTACATTAAGTTCACATTGCTTTTTTGTTTTGTTTTATCTGGTTTCTGGAACCAACACCTGTCTTTTCCGCTCTGCTTCCATAAGGAGGTCAGTGGTTAATAGTAGTGGGAAAGCGAACAGTTGTTGTCTAAAGCTTTATACCGCCCTGTATTGTTCATTTTACACACATACTAGGCACATATTTACAGTTTCCCAAAAACATATGCCTAAATAATAATAAAAAAAAACAAAGTGACTGAAGATTAAAAGGAAAGCAGTACAATTACAATAGCAATACAAAACCTAAAATGTACTTAAGTAAAAATATATTTTTTTTACAATTCCTGAGAAAATCATTACAATTCCTACTCAATTACATTAATTTGAGTATTTGTAATTCTTTACTTTACACTGTGTAACAAATGTGGCTGATCTGAGATGTAATTATTTTTGCTTTATTCAACAAATAATACACCATCAACCTCTCCTACCCAGAAAAAGACTGGATGGTCAGTGGGTAATACGATTCCAAGGTATTTACAACACGAAAGGAATGCGCTCAGAAATGAACACAGACATAGTCAAACTTCTACACGCTCCTTGCTTAAGAATGATGCTTTTATCATAAACCTTTATTCCTTCTTTGTGTGTAAACAAGTCTCTTGCTCATGTATTAAGGTTTTAATACTTCTGCAATCAATGTTTAACTCTACCTCTAATGTCTAACTCCCATAGTCCATGTTTGACGTCCCTGCAAAGCTAATTTGGTGTACTGAACGATTGTTTACATGTTATGTTAATACAGGTGCAACATGTTAACATTTTAAGAAATGTTCAACATTTTTGCATCAGCTTACACGAAGAATGCCTTTGCAAAGCACCACGATTCGGAACAAAGAACTATAAATTATACTTTGAGGAAAAAGGGCAGGTCCCAGGAAAGAGAGTTGTTCTGTTCCAGCTCAGGACAGCTTCTCTTCCGGTCCAGTAAAGAGACTCGGACCCCTGGCAAAAATGGGTTAACCGCACAGATCAGACATTCCTATCTCTGATACCTTTCTTTCTTTCTTTTCCGTCGAAAGTCTAGTTAAGTTTAGTATGTCGCAAAACCAGAAGTCAACACGACTAGTCCTTTTGCTCCCTCAAAAACTTCAAACAACAGACTCCATCCCACTCGAAGCCTCACAGGACAAAGAGCCAACCACCAGCTAACCATGTGGGAACCCCCGCTCAACAGAGGGAGTACTTCACATCACACAGGGAATGCAAGTATCATGCTAAACTAACAAACTAAATGTAACCCTAAAGAAACCATTGAAGGGTTAAATTTATTATTTTTGGTTTGCTTGGTTTGATTTTACAAAAATCTAAGGTTTTTCCATCGTTAAACTCTCTCAAACTTTTATTTTTCTACCTTTACTCTTCTCTACAACATCTATGAATGTATGTTTATGTTAGGTGTTAGTTTCTGTTCGATTAGTCAATAAAGTTAAATTTTGTATAAAGAAAGAGGCCTGTGCATATTTATGAATCGCATATCTTAAACTTTGAACTTGTTACCTTGCTTAAACATTAATGGGATTTATTTTTGTTGAAGTCATCTGTCCATTCGAACGATCAATGGATGATTCGTTTGTTTGGATTTAAAGAGTCGATTCTTTTGAAGCCCTGTTCAAATTAATCTTTAATTCACTTTGAGCTAATTCGCCACACTGCATACTACAGACATTAGTTTAAACTCTGCTTCAACACATCTGCATGGAATTTTCATGTCTTGAACATCTTAATTATCTTGTATAAGGTCCGTTTGATTCATGTTGAAGCTGAAATCTGTAGGCCAACTCCATGATTTATAGTAGACTTTTATAGTTGTTGTTTGTAAAAAAATATACAAAATTATTCCCAGTTATAAGCCATGTCACACTGTAAGACCTCGGTTGTCATTAACCTCAGTCTGTTCGACAGTCTGAACTCATTAAAAACTGACAAGAACTCTTTTACATCATCAATCTGTCACACTAAGTCATTCACATGCAACAAAAACAATCTCTAGTGGTAAATTTGAGTATGACTTGCCTCTGTATAGAATGAAATACATATAAAAATGACTCTGGCCTATGATAGTCTTATCTTCTGATAAGTGAGGTGTGGACAGGTACCATCAGGTGGCGTCTTGGATACAGAAACGGTGAATACAAAGCTTTTATTCTCTGTACCATCTAATTTTGTGGCAAAACATTGATGAATATTTGATGTCTATGTATTTGCACTTGCAAAGCAGTCAGTCATAGATTTTCAGAGCAGAGCTACGTTTCATATACCGCCCACCTTCTCTGGAGAAACCGACTCAGAAAGAATTGCCATTTATTTCGTCATCCCTGGTTAAAGCATGACAAAGTTGCTTGCTTTTGCTTATCTTGATGTCATGCGCGTCTCTGCAGGAGCACAAACCTCCTTTTCTTTTTCCTTGTCAAGTAAATCTGTAGAACACTTTATCTTACGCTGTCCTTGTTACACATGTCATGTACTCGCTATAGTAATTACAATTATTTGCAGATAATTGCATGCAACTCCTCCCAAAACTAATACAACCACAGAGTGAGTAAATATAATTGAAGAGATAGTTTACCCCAAAATGAAAATCATTTACTCACCCTTCACTTGTTCCAAACACTTTGGACCCATTAGCACCAATTGAGCATCGTGTCAATGCCACAGTCTACCTGAGTATTGTTGACCATGTCCATCCTATGACCACAGTGTACCCATCTTCTGATGGCTACTTCCAGCAGGATAATGTGCCATATCATGAAGCCTAAATCTACTCAGACTGGTTTCTTGAACATGACAATGAGTTTACTGTACTCAAGTGGCCTCCACAGTCACCAGATCTATATGCAATAGAGCACCTTTGGGATGTGGTGGAACGGATGGGCAGCAGACAAATCTGCAGCAACTGCGTGATGGTATCATGCCGATATGAGCCAAAAATCTATGAAAAATATTTCCAGTACCTTGTTGAATCTATGCCACAAAGGATTAAGGCAGTTCTGAAGGTAAAAGGGGGTCCAACCCAGTACTAGTAAGGTGTACCTAATAAAGTGGCCGGTGAGTGTATTTGGGTCCCAGAAAGCTAATTTCTTCAAAATATCTTCTCCTGTGTTTAACAGAAGAAAGAAACTCATAAAGGTTTAAAACCACTTTAAGGAGAGTAAATGGCAGAACTGTAACAAGGACACCTTAAAATCAAGTGTAACCTACTGTAAACCTGTCACTTATTTCTGATGCTATTACCTATACCTATTTTCATACTTACATAAATAACTAAAACTAAAGCTTATATTTACTGTAATAAAACAGTGGTGCAGTGTTTCACTGTTTGCATCACTCTTCGTATCTATGCTGTTTGAGACCATAGGCTGTAGTTAGACCATACTATATGAGTGGTGCAGAGCAAAGTTGTGTGATTTTTGCCTGGAGCAAGAAGTGAATTTTTTGATTGCCTGAGTGTCTGGATTTTCTCTTGCTCCAGGATCACTCATACAGCAGCATGGTTTCCCTTGGTGTAGAAAGTGGAAAAGAATAAAGGGCTGTAAAACCTGGAGAAGGCTATCTGTTAGCAGGCCAATACAACTCAATTTAAAGTTGCATGTGCCATTTTGCCCATGGCTGCTCAGTTCTGTTTGTTGCTAAGTCAGTCACACAAGCTAAAAGACAAGTTGTTCTGGAGCCATTGCTTTCTAAAAAACAGTCAAGGGCTACTTTATCAGGTAGAGTGCAATTTGTTCATCAATAATGTCTAATAATTAGGCATGTAGACATGGTCAAGGTAATCTGCTGAGGTTTAAACTGAGCATCAAATAGGAAATTCATATGTTAATTAACTTCAATGGCATTGTTGTTGGTGCCAGACAGAGAGTATTTCAAAAACTTATCTACTAGGCTTGGTTTACAAAGAATGTTCCAAAAAAAATAGAAAATATTCAGTGAGCAACAGTTCTGTGGACAAAAAAAAATGCCTTGACATTGATGCCAGATGTCAGAATGAGTTTACAAATGGCAAGTTACTAAAATATCAGTGGTTAACACTGAGGTTTGAAGAAGCACATCTCTGCATGCGCCACATGTTTAACTTTGAAGCTCGTGATCTGCAGCAGCAGAAGACCACACTGGGTGCCACTGCTATCATCTAAGCAACATAGGCTCATTCTGAAAACGTAGCTCTATATATATTCCTGGAGATCGCAAATGATGCAGCCAGAGGAACGTATAGCTGCATTTCATCTTTAATACTAGTGCTACGGGGCGGTTTGACATTGTTCGTTTTTACACTACCAGCTCACCGCTTACCTCCGTGTGGATGGCTTTTCCGCTTTTACCAGTTTGTCCAGTGAATCGTCGCTTATGTCAGAGGGTTTGAGACGCGGAGCTCAAAAATAAACAAGTAAATAACGGGGTGAGAATGGTGTAAAATCTGAAAACGTGGTAAAAATCAGGTTGCCGCGAGGGTGTTTTTTTTTGCATTGCTTTTTAAAATACTGTCGGTTGGTTTTAGAGAAGGAGGTGGGTGAAGGGGGTTGATCGATCAGGCAGTCAGGCAGTCGACAGCGGCGTCTGGTGGATTTAAGCGATCTCAAAATTTGTGCACAGCGGCCTATATGGCGGATTTGCGAAAACAATAACTCAACTGCAAAAAAACTTAGCTCCTGGGATGTTTTGAGTGCTCTCCATAAATGTATATGGGGGTACATAATCAGAGTGAACCTGGGTTGCATCTAAGACATCGGTTCTCAATCCTGGTCTTTACGACGCTTGTTTTTTTACATTTGGTTTGTTGCTCTTACTACTTCAGAGGTTTGTTCCAATTGACAGTAAATGCAAAGTGGACATAATTTGATATTTTGCCATAATTTCAGTTCAAAATAAGTGTGTTCAATTCAAAGGTTAAGAAAATGTAACTTTCATGCAGATCTCAAGATTATGGATAAATAACCATTCACACGTCTGTAATAAAAATAACATGACAATGCTGCAAACAGTGTAGTGCAAATCTTTATTTTTTTAAAAAGTAAATGAACTTCAGGTTCAGCTGGTTTCCTATGTGCAGGAATGAACACTATGCAGGGAATATGTCATTTGGAAAATAGTTTCTTAATAGAGCTGTTTTGTAATTAGCTAAAGCAGGTGTGTTAAACAAGAGAGACATGCAAAATGTGCAGTTTCTTGCATGATATGGTCAGATAAATGACATGAAATATCAACCCAGGCTCATTATTGATATGTACCCCTATATACATTTCTGGACAGTGCGGAATACGTCCCAGGAGGTTTTTTTTTGCAGTTTTTGTTTTCACAAATCCACCAGAGGCCAATGTGTATGCTTTATCAGATCTCAAATTTCTCTCGCGAATGCCATTTGGTCTGCTATTGTCGCGTAAATCGACCAGAGGCTGCTGTCGACAGACTGACTGACTTCCCTAAACCAAAACGACAGTGTTTTCAAAAGCAATCCAGAAAAAGAACTTTTTGCAAGAATTTTTACCACGTTGTCAGATCTTACCATGTTCTCACCGTGTTATTTACTTGTTTTTTTGCCTTTTGTTTTTATTTTATTTGCTTTCTGGAACCATTCTATCCATCGTCACGGTCAACTCTGCTCTGCATCTCAAGTCCACTGACATATGCGGCGAGCCACTAGACATACTGGTAAGTGGTCAGCTGGTAGCATGAAAAGAAACAGAATCTGTCGGTGGCATCATACAAAATGCAGCCATACCCCACTTAGCAAATGTTTCCTGGCCCAGCTCTGGGCCACTTTTTTCTACAAACAACTTTTCCTTTGGCCCAAGTACCGTAAAAAGAATAACGGTCCTGAAGTGACCCATAACTGGTTTAAAGACAAGGGCCCCACATGGGCCATAACCGGCCCGAATCTCAGCCAATTTATTACCCTTGACTGGCCCTGAACTGGGCCGAAAAAGGTTTATTTTTGGTACCGATTCTCAGCTATAAGTTAACCATATCAACACCACCCTTTAACCAGAAACCCAAAAAAACCAGCCTAATGTTACCTAAACAATGTGAACAATCGCTACACTGATCTGAGCCACACACCTCCCATCCACAACTTGCCCAAATGTAGTTTGCCGTCATGCATGTAGTGCCATCATTTTCCCCAACAGTCCAAAGAAATGTAGTATAGGTGAATGTGAGAGCGTATGGGTGTTTCCCAGTACTGGGTTGCAGCTGGAAAAGCACCCGCTGTGTAAAACATATGCTGGATAAGTTGGAGGTTAATTTTTTGTCGTGACCCCTAATAAACAGAGACGGAGGAAAATGAATGAATGAATATACAAAGATTTTGGCTAAAATAAATGTAGTAACTTTCTCAGAAAATGTTTTCAAACCATCTGAATGACAGACTGATTCACAGACTAATTGACAATTAAAAGTGTTAAGAAAGACATGAAGATCAAACTATCAATAGCATTCAAATTAGTCTGATGACCAAAAATGCTTTGTAATTAGATTATTGAAACCTACATGAATAATATGAATGTTTTTTCTATGCTCTTATATGTGACTTTGACAGCTCCTTTATAATGTTTTTATTCTTAAAAAATTCTGACAAATATGGAAATGTTATTATTATGTCTCATGAGCTATGAAAGAGCAACCACTGAGCAATAAAATTATCCTTTGAGTTGCCTATGATCCTCTAGCATCTGTTCTTTAAGTTATAATGGAAACTGCAGAGGATGTGTATTACTCCATAAAATTATAATGATTTGCTTCATGACTGTGAGATTGGATGAGTATTATGGGAAACCCACTTCTGCATCAAATTGAGATGATAACAGAATCGATTTCAAAAACTTGCACTTTAAAACTTTTTAAAAAGTTTGAGTTATCAAGCAACGGCAAAATTATGAACCTAAAAGTAAAGCACACTTTGGAAATGTTGAGAATAGATGCAATGCAATTCATACGAAACAAAAACAGTCCAAAAGCCATTTAAAACAAAACATTACAAAAAAGCACAAAGGAAAAGACCCCAAGAAGTAATTTCACAAATTCTTAAATGTATAAGTGAAGTATATTTATAAGCTCATTTTGAATGGATCACATGCTTATGATTGACCACAGCTGGTCCTGTATTAGCTATCACATGATTTACCAATCAGATGAATACAAACGCACTTTAAATACACTAGATTTTCCTACCTCAGTTATCTTCGTCTTTAAAAAATCCCTCCATCCACTGTTACTCTTCTCCCTCTTTCCTAGATTAATCCAGGATATGGCGGCATGGTGGTTAGCACTATTGCCTCACAGCAAGAAGATCACTGGTTTGAGCCCCGGCCGGGCCAGTTGGAATTTCTGTGTGGAGTTTACATGTGGGTTTCCTTCCACATTCCAATGTCATGCAGTAAAATTGAATTGATTAAACCAAATTGGCACAGTATATGAGCAAGTAGTTCAAGGCTTCCAACGCACAAACATATGCCATTCAGTTAGTGGTGTATCACACTGTTGCAATTTCCAATAATCAATAATAGGCCCATAGAACTAACCCAGGGGTGCTCTTGAACTTAAGATGCAGAGATGAGCTGATCACAACAATAGAGTTCAAGTCTGGCAAAGAATGGAAAAATAAAAAAAAATAAAAAGCCAAAAAATATAATAAACGAGTAAATAACAGGGTGAGAATGTGGTAAAATCAGAAAAAAATCAGAAGGCTTTTCTTTCTCTGGATTGCTTTTGAAAACACTGTCGGTTGGGTTTAGGGAAGTGGCTGGGCGCTTGTCAATTGGGGCTTTTTTAAAACACTATCAGTTGGGTGTAGGGAAGGGGTGGGTGGGGTTATTGATCAGTTGGTCAGTCAGTCAGCCTCTGGTAAATTTACATGGGAACAGCAGACGCAAATGGCACTTGAGAGAAATTTGAGATCTCAAAAAGTGTACACAGCGACCTCTGGTGGATTCACAAAAATCCTGGGATGTATTTGGCTCTCTCCAAAAATGTATATAGGGCTACGCTTTCAGAATGAGCCTGGGTTGGATAATTCCATATAAGCATAAATCAATCAATCACAGACAGTATCACAGTAAAGTTGATTACACTTGTAGGAGTAAGGTCCAATCCCAATTCTACCCCTTAGCCCTTCCCCTTACCCCTACCCCTCATTTTGCGAATTCATGTGAAGGGGTAGTGGTGTCCCGATTCTCTTTAGCTTGAAGGCGTAGTGCTAAGGTCGAGGGTTATACAGCCCTTCGAACGAAGACTTTTCAGGCCCACACTCAAAACAAAGGGGTAACAAAATTTCCCAGAATACACCAGCAACAGAGGCAGTTTCGCTTCACACGGAAGGAGAGCCACAAATTAGTATTTTTTTGTCATTATTACGAATTTTTACAACAAACAAACACATGTTTTAATATATTCATAACCGTGTTTATGTTTTACCGTCATGCTTTTATTAAAAAAAAAAACGCTAAAATAAAAACCGCTAAATTTTGCGATCTATAATCCCTAATCATATCTCTTGTACAGCAAGCCCAAACATTCTGACACTTGATTACACTCAAACATCCTGTCAGAAAAGTCTAGTGGCGGGAATGGGCTTTTTACAGTGTCTGCTATAATGTTAATGTTGTTTTTGGTGTGTTTACACAGATGAATATAGCCACGGTGTAAATGCGCAGTATAGTTACGATCTTATTGCCACATTATATCGTTATGATAACATAATATATGCCTTCAGGGATTTCCTGAAGATAAATACCAAAAAATAACACAACTGGAATAACTACAGCAGTTGCCATCGTCTGATTTCATATGAAGCAAGAGATTGCGATGACGTATGATGACGTGTGCAGGTGCTGTAGTGCTGTCCCAATTCTTAGGAGTAAATTTTGAAGGCCTTTCTCTTCACCCTTGTTTTTAAGGGCCATGGGGAAGGGGTAGGGGTACAAAAATAGAATTGGGATTGGGCCTAATAGTAGTGTCTGTAAGCAGCTGCACATCTAATGCAGCACAGTTGTATAATTGTTAGAAACTTTCAGATGATTTGTTGCCTAGATACTGTCCCAGTCAGTGTGAACAGCATGAGTCTGGCTCCCTAAGGAGTGTGCTTCACTAATTGCCCGCCAGTATATTGAGGCCAGTATTGACTTTTTTTTTCTTTCAGTACGTTAATTTAATCAGGAAGAGAGCATTAAGAATGAGAGTGGAGTGCCAGCCCTTTATATACGCAAGAGGGTTTTTTTTAGAGTTTACAAAAAATAAATAAAATTAATAATAAAAAAAAAGTTTGAAGCCTCTAAGCCCTTGAACTGATTAATCACTTCAATCCAAAGCTGAGTTTCAGCACATCCAGGGATTAAACATGTCTGTGCTGCTCACTTTATTAGAGACCACATCAAACATCTCACCAAACTCCATCCAGCCATGGTGTTAGCGCACTTCCATCAGATCAGTGGATCTTTGATGTTGAATTTAAACCAGCCTCTACCTTGAAGTGTTTGATAGCTGAGATATATCAAATCATGCGAGATGTAGTTGCAAGGGTGGCGAGTGTATTTACCTGCATTCATGCATAAATTGGACAGTTCTGATCTTCAACAACAGACAAACTTAAGCAAATCATAGACAAACAATGACGCAAGTCTTATTGAGCACAGCGTGTAAACATCGGCAGTACAGGAGGGAAAAAGTTTGAAAGGAACAACCTCTGTTAGATGTTTCCTGAAATAGTGGCTAATACCTGCACAATAGTCAAACAAGAGATATTTATGCTATTCATTCACAGTCAATATTATTTCTGGTATGTCTGGTGTTTGTGGCTTTCCTGAGGTCATGCTAAAGTATTTGAGTCTGGTTGCATTTAAGACTGCAGTCTACCTTCAATGTTTTGAGTGAGCGCCCTTTTGAATCCAAGCATTTGCCTTTTTTTTAACCTGCAACTCTGTATCAAATACTGTCAGAGCCAGAACATTATACTGTAAGCCCATCATAATATACTATAGAGACTGTATCCCCTTATGAAAAAGAAGATTATTCAAGTGTACTATTAGTAAACTCAGAGGCAGATGTAGAAAATTATTCTGGGGTTACAAAGGGGTGGCAATTTTTTTTTTTGTGGATTGATTAATGAATCCCGCATATTCTGCTTCAACAACTTAGTTTAGTTCTAACTAGCAAGCAACTATCTCAAGAAACCCTAAATATCAATAAGGCCTAATGATTTTGTCTTGTTTTTTTTTATCCTAATACATCATTTATTATAAAGTATGACAGTATCCAGTGTCTATGATCCCCAAGTTAAGTAATGCAGAAGCACAGTCACAGGCGAATGGTCAGTGCAGGCAGCAAATAATTAATATCAATGGTAAAACAATGCAACAGATTAAAAACACAACTAGAACAAGGCAAGACTAAGAAACACTTCATAAAGTTACAGACTAATAAGACTCAGCTGTGTCAGTCTGTGTGTGTGCTGTTTATATAGTCCATCTATTTAGTCGATCATGAGCTTCCATCGGTGTGTGTGTAATCAGAGGGAATCAGGAACTGGAGTGTCTGGGATGCACAATGGGAGTTGTAGTTCATTAAATTGGCATATGTGTAGTTCTCCAGCGATCTGCAAAGGCTAGATCCCTGGAGATGGTGACACATTATTTAGTGTAACAATTTTCATTTAGAACTGGTGTGTAAAGGATGAATGACAACTTATGCTTTAAACCAAAGTTGATCAAAGTAGGGCCCATAGGCCAAAGTTTACCTTTGATTTGGTTCACCATCCCATCTGAAAAGAGAGGGAAAACGTTGGGGAGGTTGTTTGGGGTTTAACATAATCTTTTGCTTCTTAGATTTATTGGTGAGCTACAAAAAAGGCAACTCGTATTGAATGATTCAATTAAATGTTGTAAATGAATCAGAGTTTTAAAATGCAAATACTGTCACCTGACGTATAGTACATTACATCTTACATCTATGAGCATATCATGGTAAAGGCAGGAGCAACAATGCGACACTTGATTTACTAAACCAGAACAGTTTAGAGAGTGGTTTGTTTGGACTACGGTTGAAGAAACCCAGTTTAATACACTAGGTACCAGTGCTAAGGTGGCAGATGGGGTGGAAATGCTTATAAACCTGAGTATATGCCTTTTGAGCTAAAAAATAAAGCATTTGAATGAATGACCACGGACCATGATTTCAGCTAACTATTCATTTAACTTTAATCTATTGCCAGGATGGAAAGTTCAAACCCTTATAGAAAGGTCAAATAATACATGTTGAAACCATTTTAGATCTTTTCATATGAAACTATCCACGTGTGCTCCACATTTAATTTTAACATGTCATTGCACATGGCATCTACATGCCAACTAATTCTCTTTAGATTATACGTAGACTGTTAGAGTCAGTGTAGGTTGATATGTACATGCAAAGTTTCTTATAGTCAGTTAAATGTCTGTTGAAGGAGTATATCAGCAGATATTAAGCAGACAGTCTACTAATACTCAAAGGGACCATCAAAATAAAGAGTTACTATTTTACTTTATGCTATATGCAATAATAAATCATGCAGTTTAGCTTTTATATACATTTGATGTCTTTTGTTTTTAATGGTGATTTGTAATATTGTATTTTGTCAAGCACACACCCAACTAAAATTCCAATATGAGGTATAAAATCTCTTTTGAGAAATGTCACGGGAGGAGAAAAACTGCAATAAAGCAGAAAACGTAGGTACATATTAAAGGTTGAATGCAAACACGGTATTGAGCTGGCATCACATAAAAGGTTATTTGTTCGATTGTGGTTTGCCTTTTGTTGACATTTCATTCAGAATCCAGAGCATAATGGGTATTACGTGGGTGTTGTCATGTCTTGTTTTTTGAGCTCTAAGCAAAAGATGTCATGGATAGACTCAGGTAAAGACATAGACAACTGCACTTACTGTAAATGTCGAGCGACAGCATTTTTAAAATGTCAAAATAACTTTGGGAAAAACAAACTATATTCTATGTTCTTCAGAAAATTAATTTGTCTGTCTAGACATTCTGTCTCTTACAGTACAGTATATGCAATGATTCTTACGTAGGGTCACAAACAAAAGAGACAATAGTGAAACTTATTAATTTGAAATTAATTATTTTCAGTAAAATGTCACTTAAAGTTCATTACACAAATCATTAGGAAACCGGGATGTTATGTTGTGATTACAAAATAGAGATTTTACCTAGAAGACCAATTATTCGTTGTTTGGAATTGGGCCATTTATAAGTACTATATGAACTAAGACAGGGAGTCTGTCAAGGGAATGACATGGGTTTACAAAAAAGGAAACTACCATGGAAAAAAATCAAAAGTGGTGCTACCTTTTAGGGAATTGTTCATATGGAGCACATTAGCACAGTACCAAAGTGGCCTGCTACTTCAAGAACTGGCCCTAGCATCAGACTCATCCACTTATTCATTGTCTCATTTGCAAGATCGCCATTTTTACTCTTTATTTCAGTGAATGTGTTAGGAATACTTTTCCGAATATTTTCTGTTTAAAAGATTGAGCATTTGAAATGGCACTAAACACAAAACATTATTGCACATTGGTGTGAATTATATAGGAGAATGCTATGTGGAGAATGACCAAAGAATTTTAGGATATCACATTTAAAAAAAATAATAATTAAATAAAAAAATCTCTGGATGGAAGCTCTCGGATGCACATATGTTTTTAAGGTCACACTTTATTTTGATGATCCGTCTGTTAATTTAAGTTACATTGCATCTACATGCCAACTAATTCTCATTAGATTATAAATAGACTGCAAGGTTGGGGTTAGGGTTAGTGTAACATGTACTTGCAAAGTTTCTTATAGTAAGTTAAATGTCTGTTGAAGGCGCAGTATCAGCAGATTTTAAGACGACAGTCTACTAATACTCAAATAGACCATCAAAATAAAGTTGGATAAATGTTTTACCCTGCTATAAGATATGTGCATAAGCTATTACAAATGTCTTGGTATGCTTCTAAATATGTGGTTTTGCTTTAACAGATCATGTGATTGGTGAATAGGACTAACCACTGTACTGATATCTATCATCTTAATTTCAGTTTTTTTTTTTGTATAATTGTGCAAGCACCTAAATTAATATCAATCATCAAAATGATTTTGTATCATTATCTCCCAGAACGGTCTCAGCTGTGCTCTCAAACATTGGCACCTGTGTCCAAACCCAAGATACCATGTGTTACTCTATGGAGCAGCTCACTTACTATTGGGGAGAAAAGAGCTTTAGTAGTTTCACTGCTGGCAAAAGCATAATTTTAATAACTGGTATTTTATGTTATGATTATGTTCTCCCCATGCTTCCCATGCAGGGTTTCCTTCGGGTTGCAGTAGGAAATTGGCCGTAGTGTATGAGCGTGTATGGACATTTTCAGGTACAGGGTTGCAGCTGGAAGAGCATCCGCTGTGTAAAACACATGCTGGATAAGTTGGCGGTTCATTCCACTGTGGCGACCCCTGATGAATAAACGGACTAAGCCGAAGAAAAATGAATGAATGAGTTTAGAATGGAAGAGTGCTTTATTTGCTCATTTTATATGCAATATTTAGGTTTTGCACACTAATTACTTACCCAACATTGAATGGAAACATATCTTGTGATTTTAAAGGAGTCATTCTCATTAACTAACAAATAAATAAATAAATAAATACAAATTTTGAGTCAGTCTTTGCACCGCTCTCTTTGTATGTCAAACTTCAGAAATAGGATAAGATCAGATAAATATGAGTTGAGAACCAGATTAGAACTCATGAATGAATCGTTCTTTAAATGGACCAGTCTACAGAAACTCCAGCAATTTCTTGTCTAAAATCTCTCCTTTTTTATTCTCTCCCAACCCCAGAACCGAACCCTGATTTATTCAAGATTTTCAGCTCTGAAACTCTTGCAGATCCCTTGACACTCTCACCCGCCTTCCAGCACTGCTCTCCTATCTGTGGGTGGATAAAAGACTTAATCCAAAACTCCCAATGGCTACGTGTGCTATTAGGATGTTAACAGTTGAAGGTATATCATCCAAAGGCACTTCTTCAAACTTTCTGATTCTATTTAATCAAGACCTTAAAGAAGAGCGCAGTGGCTCTTCTTTATAGGTAGTATATGTCTCTATGAGATTTGATTCTTTTGCCATAATTTTGTTCCCATGCCTATTCCGAGAGAAGGGCAGCAAAAAAGGCACACACACTCATCCTCATGAGATTGTGTGCTGTAAGTTTGAGCAATCGTGCCTTTTTTACAATATGATTTAAATTGAATATGATAGTTGGGTGATTTTACAGAAAGTTTGAAAAGTATTAGAAATGCCGTACCTAAGTTTTAAAGCTTTTTAAAGAACTGGGCTGGAAAAAAAGCTTCAGCGAAGGATCTACACTCTCAGGAATAAAGGTTCATGAACTGTCACTGGGGTGGTACCTATCCAAAAGGCATACATTTGTACTTAAAGGGTCCATATTGGCATCTCAAATGTATATATTAGTACCTAAAAATTTTATAAGGAACACTTTTGTACTTTTAAGGTAATAATATGTACCTTTGAGGTATTAATATGGACCTTTTAGTTACAAGTTCCAGGAAAAGTCTAATTCTATGTCATTCTTCATTATTATCAATTCAGCCAATAATAATCAAGAGTGCTATATAAATAAGCCATCTAAACAATTTATTTCGCTGTTCATAGGTGACATAGCTGAAGTTCCCTCCATTTTCCCCCACCACCACCAGGTTGGGCCCCGTTCTCACTGGGGGTTGGCTCCGCCCTGGCTGTATCTTCAGGCAGTCTACTTTTATAAATTAAGATACAGTATACGACGAGATATTTAGATATCTAAAAAGCTGAACAAAGAGGTTTTTCATTGTATTTATGTAAATTAGGTTAGTAGCAATGCATAGTACTAAAAAAAAAATCACGTTTTGACAATGAAACTAAAATGCCTTTATACGTTTATACCACAATAATTCATTAGTATGGTGTAGGGCAGGGGTCGTCAACTATATTTGTCAGAGGGCCAGAGTTTTACCAGACTCTCAAGAAGAAAATCAAATAAAAATCTCATTTTGGCTTTAAATTATGCTTAATGTTTACACTTTTTCAATTTCATTGCAAAACTGAAGGCATTTGATTCAGGCTCCCATCACCTATACCACAGTCAACCACTAGGAGTGATATATATTTTGCCTGAACTCAATTAGGCGAAGTCAATAAGGGGAAATGTAACTTTAGCCATTGATGAAGCACTGCGAGTAGCCGGTTTCAGCATTGTGGTTTGTATTCAAGCCCACTTAACTTTTCAGTTGATGTACAAACATTATTTGTGACTTGTTTTGTTCTGGTACCAGGTTATTTATTTACCATGCTATTTTAAGTGCCAGATTGTTTTTTCTGGTCTTTGTTTGGCTTTTTGTAGTCCTGAGGCAGACATCTCAAGTCTCCCGGAAGTTCTGTGAGTCTCCCGCAAATGCATAGAGACTCCCGGATGCCCGCAAACGAATGATATTCTCCTGGAAATTGCGCGTCTCCCTTTCGTTCCTCAAATACATTGCGCACCTCTCTCCATCGCATTCCTCCTTGCTCTTCATAACACACACATCGTGTGCACTCCGCCTACACCCCACCCAGTCTTCACTTACGCTAAAACCTGTTTAAAACAATAAATGCTTAACGCCGCATGGTCTGTCTGAGTCTGTCCTCATTTCGAAGTGTAGCCTACATATAGTCATAAATGGTGGTTATTCTGACAAGAGACTCAGTTGTTGTTATTTTTAGTTGCTTTATTAGTGTGGACCACTATTTTCTTTTTGATACTCACAATTTTGGAATCCAGTCGCGGGCCGGATTGAACGGCTCAGCGGACCGGATTTGGCCCTGCTGGCCGCCAGTTGATAATCAGTAGTGTAGGGCCTCATTTTGTGGCCAATACAGCACCAATTGGTCTTGAGAATGACAGATACAAGTCCCTCACAGTGGCCAGAGGGATTTTGAGGCATTCTTCTTGCAGAATAGTGTCCGGGTCACTATGTGATGCTAATGGAGGAAAACGTTTTCTGACTCGCTCCTCGATCACACTCCAAAGTGGCTTAATAATAATTGGATCTGGAAACTGTGCAGGCCTTGGGGGATGTTCAACTTTACTTTCATGGTCATCAAACCACTCTGTCACGAGTCTTGCTGTGTGTATTGGTGCATTATCATACTGATACACTGCCTTCAGGATACACTATTTGAGCCACTGGGTGCACATGGTCCTACAGAATGGTTTGGTAGTCCTTAGCAGTGGCGCACCCATCTAGCAGATGTATTGGGCCTAGGGAACACCATGATATTGCAGCCTGATCCACCCCCATGCTTCACTCTGGGCATGCAACAGTCTGGGTGGTACGCTTCATTGAGGCTTCTCTACACCGTAACCTTCCAGGATGTGGGAAGAACAGTGAATGTGGACTCAACAGAGACTTAAGAATTTTTGATCAAGATTTTTGCTGCTGGCACCATTGAAACTGACATTTGGCATTGCTGGGGAGTTGAGGTGCATATTTAATTCTGCAGTGAGTGGGGCAGCTGTAGTTTTGTTTTTTTGGATACAGTCTGGGTTAGTACCCGGACATCCCTTTCAGGTAGCTTCCTCTTGTGTTGGGAGTTACTCTTGTTGGATGTTGTTCGTTCTTCTAGGTGGTATGCTAATTACCCTGGATTACCATGGCACTTAGTACATCACAAAGACTTGCTGTCTTGTTCACAGATGCACTAGAGAGATGTGCACCAACAATTTGTCCTTTTTTTGAATTCAGATAATACTCTGAATGAACTCACATAATGTTGTGTGCATTGCAATATTCTCAGCTAATGTGTGCTATTACTCTGCTAATTAAACCTTCACATTCTGTTCTTACTGGTGGAATGTGCAATCATTGAAGACTGGCCACCTGGCTGATCAGATGTAGCCATGAAACCTTTAACACTAACTTGGCCAGTGTTTCAGTTTCATTGTCCAACCACTGCATTTACAATTTCCAACTGTATTGGAATTTTACCAAATGTCCTATGGAACATAATCTTTACTTAATATTCTAATGATTTTTGGCTAAGTAAGGAGTGCCCAATTCTGTTCCTGGAGATCTACCTTCCTGCAGACTTTGGCTGCAACCTTGATCAAACACACCTGTTTTTAATTACCAAGTGCTCCTTCAGATTCTATTCAGTTAGTTTAGTGGTGTTAAGCTAAACTGTGCAGGAAGGTAGATCTCCAGAAACAGGATTGAGCACTCCTGGGCTAAATAAAAATGGATAATTTTGACCCAAACAATGTATTTTTGTCTACAGCAAAAATATACCTGTGTGACAAGGTTTTGTGATCCAGGGTCACATCTGTTAAAACAAAATAACCTTTTCATTTATCTGAATATGATACACTTTTTACTAGACACAAATCATTCCTGTCAGACTGACTTGAATCAACCGAAATAATTTGATAAACTATGACTTTGAGAAATGTCACAGACTATTAAATGCTAAGCAAATATAATCAAAAAGCAGGATGTATTGAATATAATTTGATTGTGGCACAGTTGAGTTGATTTTGCTATCTTATGTAAGTAGCACAAAATTGTGGCTCACCGAGAAAAAAAAAAAAAAAGAATACCCTTCTACAGAGTTTGATCTAAACACAGTGTCCCCAAATGTTTATGTGTCATAAGTCTATGCTTCCAAATAAGGACCATTTGCTGGTTTACATAATAAGTGAAATGGTGCTAGGGCCATTTCCCAGTAGTCTGAAATTTGTAAGGACAAATACCATTGCAGTGCTGTTCCAAATCCTCCTTTGGCCTTTAGGGTTAGACATTTGCAATGTCTGATCTAATCATATTGTGTGATTTTATCAACATTTCACACATAAAAACTAGGGCAAGCCATTTTAGAGAAGCTAGCAATAGCCAGGATGTTTAGCATAAAATAAAAAGGGTCATGAGAGATGCCATTGGTGGTGGTGGTGGGGAGGGGAGGTCTCATTAACCATGCACGCAATATTACATAACGAATCACATAACACTACAATAAACCACTTCAAGGTTTTTGTGATCGATTTTTTTGTTTTTGGAAAGAGTTTAGAGCAGGGTTTCCCAGCCCTGTTGCTGGAGGCACACCAAACTGTACATATTTTGGAAGTCTCCCTTATCTGACCCACTCATTTCATGTTTTGGAGTCTCTTCTAATGTTATGATGAGTTGATTCAGGTGTGATTAGGGAGAAGTTAAAAATGTGTACTGTTGGTGTGCCTTCAGGAACAGGGTCAGGGAACACTGCTTTAAAGAAACAAATGAAGAGGGCTTGATACTTTCCCTTTTCATTGTTAATCTTATTTTTCAATACAAATAAGCTAGTGTATGCTTATGTGCAAGAATTCTTATTTATCAGTAGATAGGTAGAAAATATAAAGTGCTGTTCCAACAATAGCAAGTAGCGATATTAGCATGTAGCGATGCATTTTTGATTGTTATGTCAGTACTGTTGCTGGCTTGTGTTAATTTATTTTTTATCTTTAATGCTTTGACTCATACCTCTTGGTCTTTCCTGATTGTACAGCACTTCAGATCAATTGGCTGTTGTGTGAAAGTCCTTTAGAAATAAAATTAAAAAAAGAAAGAGTGAAAGAAAGATGTAACTCGTAAAATGTAACCATGGACCACAAAATCAGTCTTAAGTTGCA
>CAIGQZ010035013.1:11878380-11892185 GCA_903798205.1 Danio tinwini
GTATACCCCTTAAAAAATGACAACTCTGTAAATAATAAGAATATTGCCCAGTTAAGAAAACTCATTTTAAAAGTCTCAAAGCCTTTTAGTGACCCTTTGTCCACTAGCTGCTCGATCATGAACTGATTACAAGTCCAATAATATCTGGTTGTCATGGAAATATATTGCTGAACAAAACAGGAACACATCTTTAATATTAACAAATATATTGTTTCCAGCCATTAATTATATGTTAGTCAACACAATGACAAGCATTCTCATAAGATCTCTGCTTTCTTTTCAATTTCTTTCTCTTTTTCTTAACCAAACCAGGTGTTATTATGTCTAATGACTTAGCTACAATGCAGAAACTGAATTCTATGTAGAAAACGATGCAGGATGAATTACTCCAAACATGGACCATAACCATCATAATTTTCAGGGGTAAAAAAAGAAGATGAATACCAATTTCAAATCAGACATTGAAAGTTTCACTTTAGACATTATCATTGCTATGTTGCTCACAAAGCAGGATTGTTTAACCATGGTACATAATCTAGCAATAAGAGAATCACACACTGTCAGGTATGCACCAAATATAGTATATACACACTGTTTATGCATGGTGTCCACATTAAATGAACTTTGACAAAGTAATTTTATATACACGTGGAAAGCATATTAATGAAAGAGTCTACTTCAATATTTTGAATAACCTTTGTGAAAATAGCATGTCAAAATATTGATGAAATAATGCCCCATTGTCATTCAGTGCAGCATATATGTAATGAAACAACAACAAGCATATCTGACGCATACTTAAAGCATAATAAATCCAAGCTTCTACTTTATTGTTTTGAATAACCTTGGTGTAAATGATAAAATATGAAAGAAATGATGCTTCATTTTCATTCAACAGGTATATGTGTGTAAATATTGTATAAAGCATACTTGGTTTGTCCTTGAAATGTCTAATAAAACGTTATCATACACATTGTATTATATTTTTAAAATGTCTTCCTGACAATTGGGCAAATCCTAGTGGCAAAGTATTACAATTACAGTTTTTAAAAATGTAATTATTATTGTATTAACCAATAGTGCTTCATTTATATCAAAGCTCTGCCAACAAAAGCCATATAGGATAGTAATGTTGAGTCATTCTAACATTTTCTCTGCTCTTACAAGATGTAAGATTAGCCTTTGGTGTCTCCAAAATGTGTGTGTAAAGTTTCAGCTCGAAATACCCATCAGATCATTTATTATAACGTCCAGAATCTGCCCATTTTGGTCTCTGAATACATTGTAGCTATTTTTGTAGCCTGGCTTTAAATGCAAATGAGCTGCTTCTTTCCGCCATCTGTTTCAACGTGCAAGTCTGTTTAGCATTATGCATTGTTCCAGAAGCTGAAATACAGCTCATTAGTCAAAATTACCAAGTAAGTTTATTTCATGTATTTGTGGTGTAGTTTATTCAAGCCTTTCTGACATTATGAGAAAGGCTTCATCAGCGTATTTCAGCAGTGTATATAGCTAAAATCATAGTGAGTTGTATCAAATATTTTAATCCCAGTTTGTTTGCATAAAAAATGTTCTGTGGACATGTGGATACATGTTATTATAGAAACATGGAGTTTGTCAATCAATTTGGTGGGCGGGAAAACTGCACTCCTACGTTGCGATAGGCCTCAATAATCACTGGGATTTGGGTCCTATTTTAATGTCAAGAAATAAAAAAAAAGAGACTTGTGTTAAAGTCACTCCAATATGACAATGGACACGCTATACTTACAGACATTTCTGTTCTTTTGTAAAATAAAACACAGCTTGGAAAAAAAAGTTGCCCAAAAACAATTAATAATGCAAAAAAAATAAAAATAAAAAAGGTTTTGCAAGCTGCACATTTTGTTTAGTTTTAATTATATTCATTAATATTTGATTTAGGTCAAGGCCAATGGACATTACTGCAATCAGCTTTAAATGTACACATTTGCCTATGCATAATTAATAGTTATACATTATCTGAACATTTTCATCTTTAATAAACATTTGTTTGTTTGATTGTTTTATTTTGGGTCTGATGTATTTATGTTGTGTGCCAATGGTCCACCATATGTTTACCTCATTTTGTTCATTAGCAGTGTTACCATTATCTCTGATGATCAAGATAAACTAATTCTAATGGTTTTCATTACAATACTATTAGAGTATTACTCTGCCAATTATTAGCCAATCACTCTGGCATATGTTTTACTGGTAAATGCCCTGAACCCAGGCTTGAAAGTGCACTAAACCTCCATTGCTGGAAGCCTACCCTAACAATCTCTCTTTGACACACACATTCATACACTGCGGACAGTCAAGTTTCTCTAATTCACCTCTTCTGCATGTCTTTGGACTGTAGAATCGGATTCATAAGGATTGTAATAGATTCTGGTACCATTTTGTCATCCCCTAATGACAGTTAAGTAGATTTGGAGGCATACCTCTTACACGTCCTAAAAAAGTACGTATGGCTTCATTTTGTCTTTACAACGAACACTACGGGGTGGTATGACACCGTTCCTTACCAGCTGACCAATTACCTTCGTATGGACTGCTTTCCCTCTGTTAACAGTTTGGCTCGCAGCATACGCCGGCGGACTTGAGACGCAAAGAGAAATTGACTGTGACGACAGGGTTTGAGTCTGGCCAAGAACGATTCCAGAAAGCAGGTAAGACGAAAGCAAAAAAATAAAGTAAATAACAGTGTGAGAATGTGGTAAAATCTGAAAATGTGGTAGAAATCAATTATTGGTTGTTTAGTCCGTCAGTTAGTCAGTAAGTCAGTCAGTCATTCGACAGCAACCTCTGGTGAATTTGCACAAAAGGAGCAGGCTCGAATGGCATTCGTAGGAGAAATTTGAGATCTTAAAAAGCATACACAGCGGCCTCTGGTGGACCTGGGATGTGTTTGGCACTCTCCAGAAATGTATATAGGATTATGTTTCAGAATGAACCTGGGTTGCAATATGTCCAAGACCTGCAAATCTACCTGATAAACAATGAGGAAGTTTAGTTATTATATGCTAACAAAAAACATCCTTGCTTTACTGCATTTTCACACAAGTGCTTAAAACTATAGAAGCATTGTATTTAAGTTTCTTTGAAGGGTGAGTTAAATGCAGCCTCTGTCAACAGTAGAATTACCGGCTTTTAGAAAGCTTGTCTGCAAAATCCACATCAGCACCAGCATTGACAAGATAAGCTAACATTATGGTTCAAATAGAGTACAGATTACAATCCCATGCCTTCTCAAAGCCTGTATTTTATCTAACTAACTTCATCCTAGCCCTGCAAGAGTTCAGCGGAAGTTTAGTTTTGGCTCTCATAAGACATCTTGGACTTTTTTTTGCGTTTTGTGTAGCATTGGTCAAAAGAAGTGCATTCACGATAGACAAAACATTGGATTCAAAAGAGACTACCCTATTTTACCAGGATCTAATTATTGTAATTACAAAATTGCAATTTTGTAGTCTGAATACACAGTAACTGATCCCACTTCACCATTCTAAAAACTAGTGAACCATAAAACGTGATGCATTCACTCTTGTACATCTTCATAAACCACTCATTTATTTTCAGAAACAACAGTAATCATATCAAGTATAGCTGATCATTTCAGAGTGGTGCAGCTTGCAGTCTAGAGAGGTGTTTTTGATATCTTATGGTTAGTCATCAATTGACAATTCAACAGTAGAAACAGTGCAGTTTGAAATGAAACCCAGGCTTATTGGAGATACGTGCCCAGGACTACAATTTTAACAACTTTTTCTTAATAGTTACTCTTTTTTTATTTTATTTTTTTTATCTGGTTTCTGAAATCATCCTTTAACATATTCAAATCTCGCTCTGCATCTCATGTCTGACGGCATACATAGTGAGCTACTGAGCAAAGTGGTCACACTGGAAAAAAGTTGTCCATATGGAGGTAAGAGGTCAGCTGTAGTGTGAAAAGGAACATAAATTATCTGCGGCATCATACTGCCTCGTAACGTTTGTTTTACACACGAAAATCGCAGCCAGACACAGCCCTGGACACATATTTAGCTGTTTTCAAAAATGTAGCCCTGGTGACATATTCCCAATGATCCCAATACATGACCCTGAATTAGCAAAACAACATCTCCACTACTTAAGCACACTAAAAATAACTGGACTCATTCCTAAAGATTGAGAAGGGTGCTATCAAGAGAATCCTGACATTCTGCATCTCCATTTGGCACTGAACTGCCCTTTCACTGTGGTGAAAACCTTACAGTTCATCAGAATGACTCCTCGGAGTCATCTAAACTTTCACAATATGCGGCTCTTCTGTAATTTCTAATATTTTCAATAGTCTGTGTAATTTGCAAAATACTTAGGCACACAGATTAAATAAACTGCTGACAATTCGGTTTGAAGAATAAGCACTTAATTATACAGTAGCATATACATACATGCATGCATACATATACAGTGGTGTGAAAAGTGATTGCACTTACTTTGGTTTCTTTTTTTTTTTTTTGAATGTTTATCACACTGTTTCAGATCATCAAACTCGTTTAAATATTAGTCAAAAATAGCACAAGTGAATGCATCATGCAGTTTTTAAAATAATTGATAAGCAAAATGCAAAGTTTCAAAGCCCTGTGTGAAAAAGTGTTTGCCCCATTTTAAAACATAACCCGGGTTTATCACACCTGAGTTCAAATTGTCTAGCCACACCCAGGTCTGATTACTGTCACACCAGTTCGCAATCGAGAAATCACTTAAAAAAGACCTGACAAAAAGGAGACCAAAAAATCCTCAAAAGCTAGACATCATGACAAGATTCAAGGGAATTATAAAAGAAATAAGGAAGAAAAAAATTGAGATCTAGCAGTCTGAAAAAGATTATAAATCTAAATACTAAATGAGGGGGTGTTAAACTCAGTACCTGTAGGGCCACTGCCCTGCACAGTTTAGTTCCAACCCTGCTCCAACACACTTACCTGTAGGTTTCAAACAAGCCTGAAGAACTGACCAGGTGTGTTTAATTAGGGTTGGAACTAAACTGTGCAGACCTGTGGCCCTCCAGGAACTGAGTTCACCACCTGCGTACTGGAGCATTTGGACTGCAGTAAACCACAATGAGAGCCATTATCTACAAATGACAAAAAGCGTGTAACAGTGTAGAACTTTCTCAGGCATGGCCGGCCGACCAAAATTACCCCTAGAGTGCAACAACAATTCATCCAAGAGGCCAGAAAAGACCTCACAACAGCATCCAAAGAACTGCAAGCCTCACTTGCCTCAATGGTGAGTGTTCATGACTCCACCATAAGATAAAGAATGGGCAAAAATCATTTTCATGGAAAAGTTCAAGGACAAAAAACACTGCTGAGCAAAAAGATAAAAGGCTCATCTCAGTTTTGCCAGAAAACATCTTGATGATCCCCAAGACTTTTGGGAAAATACTCTGGACTGACTAGACAAAAGATTTGTGTCCTATTAAATGTCCCATAAAATCAACACTAAAGTTCAGAAAAAGAATATAATACCAACACTAAAATATGTTGATGGTAGTGTGATGTCTGGGGCTGTTTTGCTGCTTCAGGAGCTGGAAGACTTGCTGTGATAAAAAGATTTAATGAACCCTGATGGAGAATGTACATACCTGCCAACATTTGTCTCTGAAAATCCGGAAGACTGGGGTGGGGGGTGGATGGTAGGTTGGGATGGGTGGTTTGGGGCGTCAGCTTCAACACTTCCCCTCGGCGGTAAAGTCTAGATTGGATATGCAGCCGGAAGTGCGATATGCACATTAATATAGCAGAATTTTTTTATGACACTATAACAATAATTCATATTTTACAGTACTGTGACGGTTGGGTTTAGGGTTGGGTAATTTAATAGACAACTTAAATAATACTCAGTACAACTACTGTTTTTACATTACTGTGACGGTTGGGTTTAGTGTTGGGGTAAGGGTAGACGATAATAAAATACAATAAATGGGAAATTTAATAAATAATATAAATAATTCTCTCTAACTTCCGGCCGTAAACGTATCTGTTCTAGCAACAACCCCCATCTGCGTTGCCAAACGGCATTGTAGATCCGTCGACCATGCTTCAGTGGCGTTGATCACTGCAGAAGTTGAGACTTTCTCAACTTTTCAAGTGCCGACGGAAGCGCAAGCCAATCAGATCGCTGTATGCAAATACACCAGCTCAGACAGTAGTCGATTGCTGACTAATTTCATTGGCTGACGCTGCTATGACGATTGTGTCAGCCCCAACTTCAGACATGCTCTCTGTCAATCGTTTACACTGAAGCCTCGTGTGAATGGGGTGTTACAGATTGCACCAATCACCTGCGGACCTGGGGAAGGGGTTAAATTCCGGGAGTTTTCCAGGAGAAATGACAAACCGGGAGGTGGGTCTGAAATACGGGAGACTCCCGGGAAAAACGGGAGTGTTGGCAGGTATGAGAATGTACTGTACGGCCATCTGTTAGTGAACTCAAACTGAAGCGAACTTGGGTTCTGCAACAGGACAATGATCCAAAGCACACCAGCAAGTCCACTTCTGAATGGCTAAAAAGAGATTGAAAAAAAATGAAGACTTTGGAATGGCCTAGTCAAAGTCCTGACCTGAATACAATTGAGATGCTGTGGCATGACCCTACAAAGGTGGTTTTTGCACTAAAACCCTCCAATGTGGCTGAATTACAACACTTATGCAAAGATGAGTTGGCCAAAATTCCTCCACAGCACTGTAACAGACCCATTGCAAGTTATTGCATTGCTTAATGTGTTTGTGTTATTTTTTGACTAATATTTAATTAGCTTGATCTAAAACCTTTTAGTGTGACATATGCAAAAAAAAGAGAAATCAGTAATGAGGTACACACTTTTTTCACGTCACTATATGGTATTCTACATAAATCTGAAATATCATAAAACACACATTCTTTGATACCTCAGTGAAAGCTGTGATATTGTCATATTCATTTATTGCAGGCGTCTCAAATCAGCCTGAGTCACCGAAAGCCCAAAGGGAAGCAACGGCCTGAAATTGAACATCCCTGGCTAATGCTAATATGACAGACTTACACATTAAAACAAATGTGACAGTTTTGTGTTTAATAAAATCTCATTTAATTTGCATTACAAAACAAATCCTGAATAATTAATTTACATTTTAATTTAAGCGTCTGTCCTTAGAGAAAAAGCGAGATAGATAGCGACAAATGAAACATTCATTTGGAATTAAAAAAGATCTATGAATCATCTCCTGTGAGAGGATTTGTAATTAAACCTTTTCTGAGCTTGCTAGACAAACATCACAGCCCGGTACATGAATGTTCCTATCTCATGAAATTAGTGTAGACAATAGACAGGGCTGTCACACCAGGAACAATGCTCTCACCTCAAATGAACCGTATGCCGACTGATTTCAATCGTAATATGTGGCGACGTGCCAACCTGAAACGGAAAGACAAATGACCGAACTAACAAACAAATGAGATGGACCAGTCTATAGGGAACATGACTGCCAAATTGATTCCAGCAAGCTGCAAACACTTCCCAAGGGTTAACAGATGGTGGTCAGTGCTCACAATGCCAAGCGGATCTGCATTCAACCAGTCTACAAGTGCTTTTGTGTGTGATCAGGACAGGAAGAAATGGATTTCAGAGTTCAGAGAGAAAATGATAATACTGTAATTGTAAAGAAGCAGCCGCCAAAAAGAGTTTCTTGGTAATATTTGGTGAAAATGGCTAATTAAGCATTGCCTCATAAATATAATCTGTTTTATAATGCTTTTTGAAGCAAGCAACGCTGCTACAAACACTACCGCACAGGGTAAAACAACATATGCGCATATCTGAGTAGAATAAACTTTTATAAAAAGCAGCTTAAAAACACCCGCACAGCATAATGCTGCCACCATGTTTTACTGTTGGGACTGTATTGGAAAGGTAATAAGCAGCGTCTGGTTTTCTCCACACATACCACTTAGAATTAAGACCAAAAAGTTCTATATTGGTCTCATCAGCCCAAAGAATCTTATTTCTCGCCATCCTGGAGTCCATAAGGTGTTATTTAGCAAACTCCATGTTGGCTTTCTTGTGTCGGGCCACTTTGCCATAAAGCCCTGATTGGTGGAGCGCTGCAGTAATGGTTGACTTTCTGCAACTTTCTCCCATCTCCAGACTGCATAACTGGAGCTCAGGCACAGTGATCTTTGGGTTCTTCTTTACCTCTCACAACAAGGCTCTTCATCCCAGATGGCCAGCTCTAGGAAGGATTCTAGTTACCCCAAACATCTTCCATTTAGGGATTATGGAGGCCACTGTGCTCTTGGGAACCTTAAGTGCAACAGAACTTCTATTGTAACCTTGGCCAGATCTGTGCCTTGTCGCAATTCTGTTTCTGAGCTCTTCAAGCAGTTCCTTTGACCTCATGATTCTCATTTGCTCTGACAGGCATTGTGAGCTGTAAGCTCTTATATAGACAGGTGTGTGGCTTTCCTAATCAAGTCCAATCAGTATAATCAACCACAGCTGGACTCGAATGAAGGTGTAGAACCATCTCAAGGATGATCAGAAGAAAGTTCGAAGAATTAGATTAGAAGAATTGAAATTAGAAGAATGTTTGATGACTTAAATATATGAAGGTCACAGCAGAGGGTCAGAATATTTAGGACCATGTGATATTTCAGTTTTTCTTTTTTAATAAATCTGCAAAAATGTCAACAATTCTGTGTTTTTCTGTCAAAATGAGGTGCTGTGTGTACATTAATGAGGAAAAAAAGGAACAAATCATTTTACCAAATGGCTGCAATATAACAAAGGAGGTCTGAATACTTTCCTACCCACTGTATGCAACATTAAGGGAATCTTGGACACTAAACCCTCATCTGATACTACAAATAATTATTAATTATTGTAATTTATTTAATTGCTTGGTCTAAACTACAGAACTACATGTCTAAACTGCTTTTTATTAACAAAAACATATTAGTGCGACACGTGGCCTACATATTATTTTATCCAATCCAAGTGTGGACTAGGACTACAAACAGCGCCTCCACACACTAAATACATGCATGACATCCTCCTGAAACTTAAAACTCTTTAGTTGATTCCAACAAAGGTGCCACATGAATGATATTTCACAGAGATATGTATATGAATGTTAATTGAAATACATTTTTGGAAGAGATGTGAATTTGAAGCCTTAAAATATAAAAAATGAACCACATGGGATTATAGGTGATGGCAGCAGGCAGGGCAGGCAATTCAGATGTTTGCAGATGGCTAAAGCTGTACGTGCGCCAAGTGACTTTTGCACTTTTTGGAAAAGTTTATTACTACCCTAAGGCAAACTTTAGTCAGTATTACTAGAAGCCACTATGATCATAGTTCGTTTGTGCAGGACAGATGGTGTACAGAGAATTCTGTGGGCTACACTGGAGGTGAATGTTGTTACGCATAAGGCATTCGTAGAGGGAATAACCGCTGCAGGTTGTTCAATCACTGAGTTGTTGGTTGATATTATTTGACTGCAGTATCTACCAGATACATCAGATGGTTAATCACTTCCTTGTCTCCCATTGGTATTTGCCGCATCCTATCTTATTTGCATAAAGTTTTGTATTTGCATAAATTATTTTATATTGGCGGCCGTTTATGAGGCGCACTGTACAATATCTTAAAATGAGTGGCTTCAGCTTTTATTTGTTTATCAGTGGAAATTATAGTAATATTTTATTCTAAATATACAATCACTGGCCACTTTATTAGGTACACCTATCCAACTGCTTGTTAACACAAATTTTTAATCAGCCAATCACATGGCAGCAGCTCAATGCATTTAGACATGTAGACGAGACGATCTGCTGCAGTTCAAACTGAGCATCAGAATGGGGAAGAAAGGGGATTTAAGTGACTTTGAGCGTGGCATGGTTGTTGGTGCCAGGCGGTCTGAGTATTTCAGAAACTGCTGATCTACTGGGATTTTCACACACAACCATCTCTTGGGTTGACAAAGAATGGTCAGAAAAAGAGAAAATATCCAGTGAGCGGCAGTTCTGTGGGCACAAATGCCATGTTGATGCCAAAGGTCAGAGGAGATACTGGTTCGAGCTGATAGAAAGGCAACAGTAGCTCAAATAACCACTCGTTATAACCATCTTTTTATGACCACAATGTACCCATCTAAGGTAGACCTTCAGGCAAAAGGCGGTCCTGGTACTAGTAAGGTGTACCTAATAAAGTGGCCAGTGAGTGTATATCTTTTATCAGATTTGGAGTTGTGTGTGACCTGCTGTGTCCAATTAGGCAAAATATACATTTGTTTCAGATAATTATGTTGATATGCATAACATCTTAGATGTTTATTTAACTAATGTAGCGCTAGTTTAAACAGTCTTAAGTCATTTTGAGGGTGATGCAGTGGCGCAGTAGGTAGTGCTCTCCCCTCACAGCAAGAAGGTGGCTGGTTCGAGCCTCGGCTTGGTCAGTTGGCGTTTCTGTGTGGAGTTTGCTTGTTCTCCCTGCGTTCGTGTGGGTTTCCCCCACAGTCCAAAGACATGCAGTACAGGTGAATTGGGTAGGATAAATTGTCCCTAGCATATGAGTGTGAATGAGTGTAAATGAGTGTTTCCTGGAGATGGGATTCAGCTGGAAGGGCATCCGCTGCGTAAAACATATGCTAGATAAGCTGCCGTTTCATTCCGCTGTGGCGACCCTGGATTAATAAAGGGATTAAGATTAAAAGAAAAATGAATGAATGTAGTCATTTTGAGTTTGCTGTTAGTACAGTAGATTGCGTCCAACTGATTATTATTAGCTCAACCAGATTTGTGCTGCATTTGGTAAATTGCACTGGACATAATGGTAATGAGCTACTGCATCTCTGCTCTCTAGTTTGCAGATTGTTTTTCTTTAAACTTTCAGAGATTTAATGGACATTTTGTACTCTCAAGGTCATTTGTCTTGTTTAGTAAATCTGCCCCTATGTATTTAAACAGTTTTGGTGAAATGTTTATGAAACAGACATACTGATTCAAATCGTACTTATTCTTTCTATCTCTGCTTAATGATGCAGAAGTCTTAGATATTTTGCTGGCACATCTTTATGTATAATATAATATAATATAATATAATACATTCATTCAATAATTTTCCCTCGACTTAGTCCCTGATTTATTAGGGGTCGCCACAGCGGAATAAACCGCCAACTATTTCAGCATATGTTTTATGCAGCATATGCCCTTCCAGCTCCAAACCTGTAGTAAATAAAAGTGATTGATTAATTGATTCATTGATTTGCTCCTTTTTATGTGGTGAACCTTAAAATATATATGATGATTGTTTTTATAAACTAAAAAAGTAAAGAATTATGGTTTGTTGAAAATAAAATAAAAATGTAAATGTCATGATGTACACTTTCCCATTGACTATTTTCTGCTGTTTAGATGTTTGTTAGACCACACATCACAAAAGTCTTGTAGTCAATCCAGCAACAAATAATATCTTCTAGTAAAGAAGAAGATGGATTTTTCGATGAATCATCTGTTGAATTGCATCCCAATCATCACAAATACTGCATAAGACCTACTGGAACCTGCATGGACCCAAGATTCTCACAGAAATCAGTCAAATTTAGTGGTTTGGATTTACATTCAGTATGGGGGGGCGTGCATGAAAAAGAGAGTGGATGGCAACATCAACAGCCTCAAATGTTTGAGGTATCAAAACATTTATGCTGCCCATTACATTACAAACCACAGGAGAGGGCAGATTCTTCAGCAGGATAGCGCTCCTCCTCATACTTCATGCTCCACAGCAAAGTTCCTGAAAGCAAAGAAGTTCAAGGTGCTCCAGGATTGGCCAGCCCAGTCACCAGACATGAGAATTATTGAGCATGTCTGGGTTAAGATGGAGGAGGCATTGAAGATGAATCCAAAGAATCTTGAAGAAACTTTGGGAGTCATGTAGGAATGCTTTCTTTGCCATTCCAGATGACTTTATTAATAAGTGATTTGAATCATTGCAGAGTGTTGTGTCCGGTAATGGAAATACGTTGGATCTTTACTGAAACACGGCACTAGAACGTTTTGAACAAAGCAAAAAGGATTTTATTATTCTTTGGTGGTTTTACAGCAGCATGGTACTCGTAACACTCCACAATCTCTCACAGATCTCACTTCACCTCCTTTTTTTATTTTTCTCTACTATAACCCGGCAGCGCCCCCTGTATACAATCAATCACAGGCATTTGTACAGAACACACACACACACACACACACACACACAATTACAACTGAACTTGAAAACTACAACAACAGTAGCATTCAGCATAATGAACAAAAATAAGGCACTTTCTCTTTTCTTTTATTAATTCTTATTTTGGTGAACACCACACAGAGATGTATGGATGCAGTCGTCTAAACTCATGGGAGTCAAACACAATATTATTGTTTTTTCCACTGCACCGTGACTTAATATTCTATACTGTACATTATATCTGTTAGGTGACAAGACTTTTGTCTAAGCAAAGTCAGATCTTACTGTCCTAATTAAATAATTAAGGCATCAAGGCATGATCATACTTTATTTTGATAAAATAAGCGTAATCTAGAGGCTTTTGCCTTTCATAAAAGCCACTTCTGATACCAAATGATCAACTAGAAGTTATTATTTGTTGTTCCTAAAACTTGTATAGGCGACAAGACTTTTCAGTCAGGTAGTGTACCGATGCATGTTGTGTGATTTGATTAGCACCTCGTGTTTAAGATAACTGTATCCATTTTTCATATAAAAAAAGATCAGTAACAATCTTCCAGCTTCAAGTTTTTGGAACATGGTATCATTTATCATCACTGTACAGCAGGCTGCCCAATTAAACTGAATCAATATTTACAAAAAACAGTGAATATATTGTATATCCCTTATGTATCCTGCAATATCATATCTGTTGTCCTGCAACAGAACAGTAAGGGAGTGTCTCAGTAACTATGGCATACATATTAAAGCTGACAACTGTTCATAGATGAAAAGAGTCACTAAATTGCAAAAAAAAAAACACACACAAAATAAACATGAGTTTGGTCATTTGCTGAACACTCTTCATTTTTTTTCTGTCTTACTCCCTGCCACTTAAACTAAGCACACTGTGATTGTGGTCAATTATTAATCACAGTGTTTTTGTTTTTATTTAAAGCCTGATAAAACCCATAAATGGGAGGGGAGATAAATCCCCTGTGTGACCTGCGTTAATCCTTATTTTTCAAAAGTAAGGGAAGTGCAAGCTGTAAATGAAGTATTATTTGATGATATCAAGAGTAAGGTCAGTTAGAGGTACTTCTAATAATATCCAGTGTGACTCTTATCTGCAGTTTATGTAAGTACACCATTAGGTGGCAACAATTCACTGGTACATTCACTTTAAAAAAAGTATATAGTTGGTGTCAATAGCCTAGTGGTTAACTGTGCCAACATGTAGCACCATGGTGCTCACGGCGACCTGAGTTTGATTCTCAGCTTGAGGTCTTTTGAATACAGAATATTCATTCACGTTTTGTTTTGTTTTGTGATGATTTGATTATAATAATAATAATACAGAATATTCATAGACAATTTTGTTTTGTTTATAACACTACAGAATATTAATGGACATTTTGTTTTGTTGATAATACTACAGAATATTAATGGACATTTTGTTTTGTTTTTGTTTTGTTTATAACACTACAGAATATTAATGGACATTTTGTTTTGTTTATAACACTACAGAATATTAATGGACATTTTGTTT
>CAIGQZ010035013.1:11892195-11919777 GCA_903798205.1 Danio tinwini
TTTGTTTATAACACTACAGAATATTAATGGACATTTTGTTTTGTTTTTGTTTTGTTTATAACACTACAGAATATTAATGGACATTTTGTTTTGTTTATAATACTACAGAATATTAATGGACATTTTGTTTTTGTTTTGTTTTTAATACTACAGAATATTAATGGACATTTTGTTTTGTTTTTGTTTTGTTTATAATACTACAGAATATTAATGGACATTTTGTTTTGTTTTGTTCAGTTGGAATGCTTTGGTTACAACGATACAGAATATGTATGGACATTTTGTCTTGTTTTAGTTTCATTATTTTATTTTAATGCTTGATTATAATGATACAGAATATCCATAGACATGTTAGTTTCCAGATTCACAGTTACTGTAGATTATTATTAGTTTACGAATATAAGTACGTCAACATTCGTTTTGTTCTGTTGTTATCTATTGTCATACAATGTGATCAGTGCTCAGTTCATTCAGTCAAGCACCTGTCTGCTCGGTTTTCAATTAAACACATCAAGTGCCATCAAAAAATATAAGTGTGGTCTTTTTCATTGCTCTATTGCAGCATGGGAATGTAAAAGCACTTTCAAAAAATATCAGAAAGCCTTTTTGTATGTGTGTGGTTTCCATGTGATGCAGTAGATCATTTGATAAGTCCATACCACAACAAATCTCAATACCTATTTCCTTTCCCTCCCTGCTGAATTCCCCCCAGTTGTTTGATAGTCTTTGAGCAGTCGTACGAGAGATTTAATGGTGTTTAAGCAGGATACAGTCTATTGCTTTGACTGATTGGTGTAGTGCTGTGAACCCTGAAGTAACATTCTGACCTAACAGCACTATTTGTTCAGTGATTTACTAGAGAATGTAAAGGGAATGAATTGAGTCTAAATGGCAATTATGTTCCAGCAGCGGTGGGCAAGCAAACGTATGGCTTCATGTTCTGCTGTAGGAAATCACGATGACATACAGTGTGTGCCTGCTCTGGGATTTCTTTGGCGCTTGACATTGGAAAACTGGCAAACCTAATGTATCCCACGGGACGTATTACAGATGTCACGCTCTATTTTTTTTTTTTTTTGCTAAGCTAGTGCTTTTATAGAACAGATTTTTGGAGGTCTGTAGGAGACATATAATAACATTTATTAAAAGAAATAAAGCGGATTAGTTCATACAACCTATTATATTAGAGACACTGGTTGTTGATGTTACTGTATTCTAATGCAGAATTCAACATTCAGTTATGATCACACATACATATGTTCATCTGGATACATTTTTAAAATCCAGAATGTCTGGATGCTGATTTAACTAATAACCATGCTTTAAAATCTAATAGATGTCATTGGATTACATATATACATAATACAACATATAATTAACAAAAATAGTAATAATAAGGGCATAGTAGGCAAACAACAGCAAGCATTTAAGTCCACCGCCAACTATAGTGGCCATTTTCCTTTTATTAGTAATTTTCTAAATGTTATCCACGTTTAATTTCTCAATGACATGCAAGCACACAACCAAATTAAAGATTTCAAGAAAGTAAAAAAAAAGGCTTTCAACATCCTACACCTAATTCCAGGATACAAAATGGAGGCCTGTCATAATTGCCAGCGATCTGTTGAGAAAGATCTCTGGTGAACTGTGACGAACTACACTTTCCTACACTCCGTTTTGCACACACTGGACTCCATTTCCATTAAATCACACACACAGAAGTTGGAAAGGTCCAGAATTTGTCCCAAACATGAGCTCATTTGTCCTATTTTGACTGCTTTGCCAACATGAATAGTAAAAATAACCCATCGAAAAGGCTTTAAAACCGACAAGAGTTGTTGGGTGGCTGTTGTAACTTCAACTAATCAGTTTTTGGCCAATGCAAACAATTATTTTATAAAAGTCTAACATCCAGCTGCTAAAAAGCATACAATCTGATGTAAGTGAAGTCATATTTTGCTACGGTATGGTTTTTAACCAGTCAAACTCTGCGGACCCGGTGGCGGGTCCAGTGACGTCATCGACTTCCCCTTTAATTTTTAAAGGTCGCGGGTTGCGCAACACCCCGGAAGTGGCTCCGTTTAAGAGTGTAGAAGCTATATTTTATGCACATATGCATCACTTCGGTTTTTATCTTACTGTACAAAAGTTATTTACACTTAAATACACAGTTTACTGGATACCCGAGCTGGGTATTGAACATTGGTTTATTTTCATTTCTTATAGTCATTGACAAATTTTAATATAATGTTATGATGCCTAAAATGGAAAGGAGATAAAATAAGTAATGTAAACTCATGTTCCTATCGTTATTATCATCTAAAACTAAGCAAGAGCAAACATATACTATTTAATATGAATGATCAAAAAGTTATTTTCCCAGTATTCAGATGAATTGCAACAGTTTTGTCAGAAAACATGAGATAAAATTCTTTTTCCTAGTGTTTGCTGCTCTCTGCTGGTTTCAAGCAGAACTGTCTGGAGTAGTCTAATTCTCTAAATAGATAATCTACAACCTTTCATAAAAGCATTTTAGAAAAAAAAAAGTGCCCAATGTTGAAGTGGTTCATAATAAAACAGAAAACAGATCAAATATTATTTATTACTTTCAGCAGTTTCTTATGTAAGTTCAAAGGGTTTTCTATTCAATTACACTGGAAATTTTCATTTATAGCAATGCATTTGGATATGGAAGGCTTTCAAAATTTGGTAGGCGGAAAATACATTAAAAAAATGGTATAGCACCTCTCATCAGTTGGAATACAATAACTTTCGCATAGATTATGGTAGAGACATTTTTATTTTTCCTCTGATTACACACATGTGCAGGACCCACCAAAATTAATTACAGCAACACAGACCACACAGAACCTAAAAGGTACACTTTTCAAATTTGAGTTTATAAAAAAAATATACAAAAAGCGCCTCTTTTTTTAGGTGTTTATTATAACACAGACAACATATACAGTTATTTTAAATACTTTCAATAGTGTTTTATTAAAATTCAAAAGGTTTTCTATAAAATGATACCACATTTTTGCATTTACACCTCTGCATGTGGATTTGGAAAGCTTTTAAATTTGAGTAGGCAAAATCCAGGCGGAAATCCCAAAATAGCATTAGACTTTAAAAGGTTAAACTTTTATTCTAAATCTTGAATCTTATTCTTGAAACTAAAAATGAGCAATAAAAAGTTGTGAAGCCATATTAAAATTAATTTGAACACTATTTTGACTATTGTTGTTATTCATGAACTTTCAAATGTAGTTTCTTAACAAGAGAGGCAAAAAATTTAGCAAAACTCTACATTATTATTATTATATTTTTATTTAAATTGACAAAATTCTGACTGATGGAAAGTTGAATGTGCTGGCCAGTTTGTTACTTATAATTTGCCTAATAATTGACTATATAAAAAAAGTAGTATTTCTTTCATTATAAATCTTTAGTAAATATTTTTGGTTCATCAAAAAGTGTGGTTATGATGACCATTCGACAAGCTAATTCAGCTAAAAATAATGCTTAAAATATATTTACATCTCATAATTAAATAGAAAATGAGGTGTATAATTGCAAAAGTGTTTTCTTTTTGAGAAGAAAAGAACCACCCTTTTCACTGGGCTGGCTACAGGTCTGTTGCCAGTGGGCAAATACCTTTTAAGTACATAGATCATGGGGAATTAGAAAATAATGCGTTAATTAGTTAATAAATAAAGGTTATTGTTTAATGTTTTTTGCTTTCATAACATCCCATTAAAATAACTTCTCCCTCTAGTCCCACTCTCACAAAGAGTTTAAAAATAACACTGGAGCAGACTTAAATTGCTGATTGAACACCCATTTAAGCCCACCGTCAACTATAGTTGCCGAAATTTATAGTTGCCATTTGTGATGAGGTGACTTGACTGATAAACAGTGCTGTACATTCAAACATAATCACTTACCTAAGTTATCCATAAAAGCCTGAGGCGATTCGGGTGCACACGTCCGCCATCAGCACATTGGTTCTCACACACACACAAACGCATCCAACAAACGTATTTTGTCATCTCCATCCATAATGCACGCTATAGGCACAAACACACGCACATGTTGTCTGAGTGATTAATGTTTACGGTTGATATTTGTCTAATATTTACCTGTTGTTTGGCGTCCGTGTCTCTGTTTCGTCTTCCATGTTGCTCTTTCATCAGCCGGTCAAACAGAGCGCCTTCCAGTGGCCTGGCTAAATAGTGCCGAGTTCACTGTGGAGCGCTCCACACAGCAACCGGAAGCCGACTCATTCATTGTCTTCTGGATAGTGTTGGTTGGTGTGTGTTTATACTTATCTTTATTTATCTATATGTTTATGTTTATGTGTTTATATCTTTATATGTTGATCTATTTTAGTTAACTTTGATTATTTGTGACTGTTTGGGGTTTAATGTGTTTTAAAAACAGGACTTGAGAACATGTGCAAACGTTTATACTTACCTTTTAAATGGTGCATGTTGGTTTAGGTTAAAGGGGCGTGGCTTCACCTTTAAAAGGTAGCCCCAAATGCCAGTTCTGGGTCAGTTAACTTGGCGAGCTACTGTGGTGCCGTAAGCAAATTGTGGCTTGTCTATTATTAGTGTGGTTGTACATATATCGTTTGTTTGCTGTTTATTTGTTCTTTTATTTTTGGTTGTTTTGTTACTTCGCTGGGTTTTGGGTTATTTTGGTTTTCACTCTCGTACACTGTAAATAAACCATCACTTTGCACGTTACATCCGCGAGTTGTGCCTTTTTTTTAATACTTTTAATTTACTTAAAGTAAATTTTACTTTAAGTAGTTTTCTACATGTTATCCACACTTAATTTAACCAAATAAAAGATTTTATGAAAAAAAAGCAAATGATTTTCTTCCTGTCACAAAAAATAGAGACAAACCCTCTCAAATAAAGGCAATTTTCATGTTATTAAAACTTTTATGTTCACAAAACTATATCAACAATCACGAAGGTCTCTAGATTCATCCAAACAAAAACAAATCTTTCAAGAGATCTACAGTTTTTCCTATAATTTGTCAAAAGTTCAAGCAGCAACTAGTTGCCGACGGGAAAATACCTTGTAGGTACATAGATCATGGTGAATTAGGGAATAATGTGTTAGAGTTAATAAATAAAATGTTATTAGTCTTTAATATTTTTTTGCTTTCATAATACCCCATTTCAACGGTTCACACTTAGCTGATGATTGAAAATAAAGCTTGTTTGGTATGCTGTCCTGGGAGAGAGCCCTGAGCTTATAAGATCATTGAGTCCTGGGCTCCCTCCCGTTGCAGGGCGAGAGGGGAGTTTGAGCTCAGGGAGATCTCGATGACTCCTCTCTTGCTTATTTGCAACTAAGTGTCGTATATGGATGGTTGAAAAGAAGTGTACTCGCTTAGAGCTTGGCTATGGTATAAAATTTTGTGATCAATTGCTTAGGGTGCTTGTTATTTGTATTGTGGGAGGAAACAGAGAACCCAAGGAAAACCTACGCGAGTATGGGATAAACAAGCAAATCTCTGCACAGAAATGCCGCCGGGTTTAGAAGGGGATTAAACCAGAGACATTCTTGCTGTGAGGCAACAGTGCTAGTCACTGGCCACTGTGTTGCCCGTTGCCGAGGGAAAGTAGGGGTGGGGTTATTCAAGACAAAGATATTGAGATAATGCTCTGGTTATTTATAGTGAGTTAGGAATCAACTGACTGGATAATTAGTTGTGAGCTGATTCTAAAACAGCTGAGAACAATCATAAGCACGTGATTCTCTCGAAATTTGTTCACTTAACATCACTTCTCCCACTAGTCCCACTCACACAAAGAGTTAAAAGATAACACTAGAGTAGAGTTAAAGTGCTGAGTGAACATTAATGATGAACTCCTGCCGTTAATAAGCAGAATCACTGTAGAAAAATTCTAACCTAAAACTGAATTCAGTCACCCTTAGGTCCTGCTGACCACACAAATATGGGTATTGTCTAAATTGCAGCTTTTTCGTCTACACAAAAAAACACACACACACACACACACACACAAAGTATCAAGTCACTGAAACCCAAACTATGAATTGAAATTATGAATGGATTTGTTGAAAGCAGTTGTTTGACGTTAGAAGGCCAAATGTTCTCCTCCTATTCAAATTTTTCATTGAAGGGTGCATAAAACATATATGCATACAAACATATATAAACAACTACAGTTGTCGCATATTCAAATGTGATTTTCCAGGGAAAAACAAAAAACAAAAACCTGGCGAAAATAAATGCAAAACATGTTTATATAGGACACAATTAACTAGGCTGCATGACATTAAACCATTGAGAAAAGTTTGGGCACAAATTGATTAACAAAAAAATGAATAAATCAAGGTAACTATGCAATTTTCTTTTTTTTTTTTTTGCAAACTTGCTTCTCAGTCATTATCCAAGAGCATCCAGTGAGTATTAATGTACATTATAAAATGGCGCAGTGGGCAGCACGATCGCCTCACAGCAAGAAGGTCACTGGTTCGAGCCCCGGCTGGGTCAGTGGACATTTCTATGTGAAGTTTGCATGTTCTCCCTGTGTTTGCATGGGTTTTCTCTTGGTGCTCCGGTTTCCCCCACAGTCCAAAGACATGTGGTGAATTGAATAAACTAAATTGTCTGTAGTGTATGTGTGTTTTCCAGTGTTGTGTTGCAGCTGGAAGAGCATCCGCTGCGTCAAACATATGCTGGGTAAGTTGGCAGTTCATTCTGCTGTGGCGACCCCTTAATAATAAAGGGACTAAGCCAAAAAGAAAATGAATGAATGAAGCACATTCAATTTTATTTTTTGGGGTAGGAGAAAAATATCTCAGTAGGTCCACATTTGACCTTGATACTTGCTGGATTGTTTGGTTCTTGTTTTACTGCAGATATTTATTTTTGCCAAGTTAATACACTATGTAAGATTTATTCTTCAGTTTGAATATAATGTGTGGCATTACATTATACATTAAAACACAGTATAAAATTACATCACACCAATGATTTTTTACCCCATACATTGATGTTTTTTCCCCCAAATTTACACTTCCTTGAAGCTAATAGCCACAATAAAAGAATAAAGCAGTTCTTTGTGAAATCACTGAACAATTTATTATTTCAGGTGCGCAAAGAAAACAAGCCTGTTGTGCTGTGAAGCAAAACTAATGAAGTATAGAATTCAGATTTCTATGAAAACAATATGATCATGAAAAAGACTGAACTGAATGAATAAGATGTGCAGCTCTCACGTCGCTGCGGATGAAACATTCAAAAAATAAAAGAATTCTCTTTCATTTCGCACATGGACCACACACTGGAAAACCTCTTCAGTTGCTCTAATGTAGACTCCGAATTGATTTCTCTGCTCTTTCATGCACTTTGTAGTTGTTTGTTGGGGAAGGTGGTGTTCTATCAAAGGGGGAGCGTGATTTCCTACCGACATCTTCAGATTTAGTTGGTTCTGTGCTACTTTATTTCAGGAACTCCATTTTAATGCATGAATGTTTGGATCTTGATCTATGGATCTTCTTGTTCTTCTGGGTTAATGTTCAACAATATGCCACAAATTCTAAAGAATTATTAAGCCAATAATGGATGAATGGTGTTTCATAGTTATAATGTATGATGACCGAGAGAACTTAACCTGTTGCAATTCAAGAAAACATACAATAACAAAATGCCAGCAAATAAAGAAAAGATCCTCATTGGTTTGACAATGTACAGTATATGCAACCCTCCCCAGCTGAGTACTCAAAAAAAAAAAAAACTATACAGGAGCCCTGGTCTCCCAAATAGAAATAATATGTAATAATTGGTCCTTTCCCTGAAAATAATAGCAGTATTATTTAGTGCGGTGCCTCTAACTTAGAAACATATACTTCCCAAAATGAGAAGTATGAAGAAAATTGACAATAAAGGTTTTATCTAAACCTTCAGGTTTATTCAATCAAAAAAATATAATAATAATAATAAAAATAAAATAAATACATAAATAAATACATAAATAAATGCATAAATAAATAGATAAATGAATAAAATGAAGCTGTGTATAAAATAAAGTATTAAAAAATAAATATGAAACCAAAATAATAAGTGACAGAATTATATAAATACTGACCCACAAATCCACCCAACAGAAAATTGACACCAATGCTTGTCAAGCAGACAACGCTTCTATGTTCGTTCTTGCTGTCAATTGCTAATAAGTTTTATGATAAACCGCTGTGAGTTTTAAACTTTAGTTTTTAGTCGGATTTGTCCTCGGTGTCAGATTTTGATACACCTGCGATACAACACAGTGCATAATATAAAAACAGAATGTGACGGATGGTTGAGAACCCCTATGCTAGACATAATGACAGACACATGTCTCCCCTGCTGCTGTGAAGGCTCTTTCGGCTCACTATGTGTGTGTGTGTGTGTGGTAATAGCCATCACGTGCTCTCGTTATATTCATTATGAATATGCCGATCAAACTGAATACAATCTTACATCAACAACACATGGCAAACAAAATGTTGATAACAAATAATCATATTAAATTACAAACAACCCAACGAGTTGTTTAGCACGTGTGCGTCGATGCAATTATGTTTATCCATTTAATATTTTTCCTGAGGCGATTTAAACCAAAATACACAATGACACTATCAAACATATCTATTATGATAAGGAATATGGTAATTTACTGAGTTATTAATGCACAGCAATACCACACAAAGAATGGAATTTTAAAGAAATAAAACAAGTTCCACCCATGCATGCACGGCAGGCAGTTCTGTACAATTACATAATCTATCAACTTAAAGATATTGGCCTAATTTCTGACATCGGACTGATAATGATAACATTAAAAATAGCCTTTATCGGCCGATAACGATATGGCTGCCAGTATATTGTGCACCCCTAAAAAGAAGATATTTAAAGAATGTTGGAAACCGATAGCCACTAACATACTTAGTATGGAATAATACTCTGGAAGACAATGGCTACCACCCATTAAGTACACAATGTCAAAAGACCAAAATTTTATGCCTAGCCAGCGTCTAAGGTAAACGTTATTTTGACTTCCAATAACAATGGTACATGACATTGATATTTTGTTAATTTTAGGTTGTGCTGGAAAGTTTGGCAACCAAAATCGGATAGATGTTATAGTGGTAAACTCCATACACACATCAAGCTGTAACTGTCACGATCACCAGCGATCTTCTCCACCTTAGATCGCTGGTTAACATGCCCAAACACTATGGACTACAAATCTGCCATATAATGGACTACATCTCCACACATGCACTCCACTCTCACACATGTTACTCATCTCCACTGATTGCACACACACCACCGGAGGCTTGTCAAACACTGATTACACAGCAGCACACACACTCACTCCAGGGCAGAGTCTTGTTATCTGTTTCCAGTTACATTTCTAAGTGTTTCCTTTGTTTTGTTTTTGCCGTGTTTTTGACCCTCGCCTTGTTTGTCTGTTTCTCCCTGTCTGCTGCCAGCCTTGTGACTATCTGCCTGTTATATTGACTACGACTCTGGATTGCCCTCATACATCTGTTTGCTCCTGTGTTGATCATTGCTTGCCTGACCATCCCTTTAATAAATCCTGCATTTGGATCCGCATCCTGTTGTCAGGATCACTACTTGGTTACAGACAATCAGTGGAGATGAGTAACGTGTGTGAGAGTGGAGTGCATGTGTGGAGATGTAGTCCATTATATGGCAGATTTGTAGTCCTAATCTGCTCAGGCTGGATCACTGGTAATCGTAACATTAGATGTTAATATTTGTTTGATTTTAGGTTGGACCTTGGACATTGACATCGGCCTGACTTTGGGTTCTGATGTCAACCAGATTTTCATTTTCAAACAAAATCCAACGTCCCCATGAGGTTGGGGTACAACGTCAATCTGACATCATATTGACATCCAGTTTCATCAAAATATATTATTTTGTGTTAAACAGAAGGAACAAATCCAAACAAGTTTGAAAGAAGTGAACATGGTAAACAATGCATTGTAATTTTAATGGGAAATGTCTCTTTAAGGCTGCAATAATTTATTTGCCATTTTGATTAGTTGAAAATGTAACTTGTAAGCAGGCAGTTTTGACAGTGGATTATATTTGACTCCATGTGTGAGAAGCAGTGGTGTAAAGTAACTAATTACAAATACTCAAACTACTGTAATTGAGTAGTTTTTCTAAGTAGTTTACTAAATTTTTATTTACTAAGTAGTTTTAAAAATGTGTACTTTTACTTTCCCTTGAGTAAATTTTTAGTGCTGTATCTGTACTTTTACTCCATTACTTTCCTTCAACCTGCAGTCCCTTCTTTGCTTTTTCCTGTCTATGGGGATTAGAAGAATCCGTCCTGTGATTCCTGTCTAATCAAATCGCGCATAGAAGATAAATCGCATCATAATGAACTACCTCAAGACATGGGCGATTTATGATTGCAGCAAACTGTTTGGAAGCATTAAAAGTGTCCAAGATGTCGAAAATCTTTACACGCATTGACCTAGAGACTGTTTAGATTCATGTCACTGATGAGAAGATGATGGATGTTTACTGTGTGATGACCGAAATGGCCTTAAACACACAGCAGGCACAAGACGTCAACATGACGTTAGATTGGCCTTGTACCTCAACATTGTGGGGACGTAGCATTTTGTTTGGAAACTAAAATTGAGTTGACATCAGAACTCAGCATCAGACCGATGTCAATGTCCAACGTTCAACCTAAAATCAACCAAACATTACCATCTAATGAGGTTACAGCTTGACGTTGTGTGGATGTTACCACTATGACGTCTAACAGACGTTAGATTTTGGTTGCCATACCTGACAAATAAAAGTCAGTATTTGACGTCAATATGACGTTGGTTTAAGATGTTGGCTCGACATTGGATTTTGGTCACTTTCCAACACAACCTAAAATCAACAAAATATCAACGTCGTTATTGAAGATCAAAATAACGTTGTCCTTAGACGCTGGCTAGTCATTTGAATGTGTGCCTGCAGGGCAATAACTAAATGCACTACAGAATGTTACGTTTACACACATCCACAAATTACATGTAAATGCATCAGCTTTTTACAGCATAATACTCACTACTCACTACTCTTGAGTACTTTTGAAAGGTCTGCTTTTTACTCATACTCTGAGTAATATTTACAACAGATACTTTTACTTATTTAAGTAATGGTACTTTTACTTGAGTATGATTTTTCAGTACTCTTTCAACCACTGGTGAGAACCCATGCTAGTTATGTAGATTGATAATGATTAATATTGGACAAAAAAGTGGACTAAATCAATTTACTAATGTTTTTCTTACAATTAGTCAACTACAACATGTATCATCCTTCTCAAAAGCATACTGTACACTCATTAGAAGGATTATATGCCACTTGGACAGAGACGGTTTACAGTTAAAATTAGTCTAAATAACATGTGAAGAGATTTTCTTTAGAATGGATAGTAAACGAAAGCTGAACTAGACTGAGACTTTGTGACCCCAGCAGGCTACAGGCGAGACACGCTGACCTCTCCAATCAAATCTGAAAGTCCCCGTGGCGCAGCAGAGAGTGGGTTCACCATACACCTGGGACCCAATTTAAGCTTGCAGGTCAGTGACTTCATGGTTGAGGGAATGTGAGGATTCATTACGTGAGCTGAAAGACTCACGCCCTGCTGTTCTCCGGAGTGTTATTACTTTCACCGAAATGAGAGATGGGAAAAGCATGCACTGCTGTTGCCTTAAAGTAACTGTAGAAAGCAGTGGTCTGTGACTTTTTTTAGACAACCTATTGGATCAATTGAGAATAAATTAATCAGTGTATGTCTTCATAAGTCTTGGAATATAGTGTACAAGTGGTATAGACCACTTTTACTGTGTTTTATATATGTATTTTAAAAGCATTAAAGATGGGTACTATGGAAAGATGTGTGACCCTGGACCACAATAGTGTCAACTTTTTAAAACACTACATTGAATGAATGGATATTGATATGTTCATATCAATATATGATATGATTTATGCATGTATACAAACCTAAACAAATAAGCATTCATCTGAAGTATGGTTTGATAGGATTAGACAATCTGTAATCTGAATATCTGTAATCTGAGGGTCCAACAAATTATCTAAGTATTGAGGAAAAAAAAAATCTACATTAAAATTCTCCTAATTAAACTTCTAGTAAGTATATTACCAATCAAAAATTAAGCTTTGATATAATCAGTGTTAATATTGTTGATGAATAATTTGTCAGACAATTTAATGTATTCACTGACGGAATAGTTTATTTATTTTTGTCAACAAATAAAGACATCACAATTTATTTAGGGAAGAACAGGGTGTTAAAAGATCCAGCCTGCTCACTGTAGCCAATACTGAAGTACCTGGCAGGACGTACGCAATCATTTGCTGCGCTCCTCAGTAAATGTCTAAAATGGGAGAAGAAAAGCTAAGAGCAGGTATGAATACATTTGAAGCACACTTGAAACTCTTTTAGCAGCACTTTTTAGCAGAGATGTCAAAATACTCATGTTTACCGGCAACACAGTGAGACTTTCGCCCTCACAGATGATTTGCTATTTAGTAACATGTCCATGGTATTAATCAACTTTAAATCTGACAGCAAACAAATACACTTCTAAACTAAAAGCATCTGTCCTCTCGCTCTTTGACTTGGCAACTGCATACATTTACCAGTGTAAGAATACCTACACTTTGCATTAGTCTCAGTTGAGCACACAGTTTTAGTTGTTTGTTTCCAGATTAACAGGCTACGGAGTCAGTGCTTAAGTATGAGAAGTATATTTTTTGTCTTTTAGTCGTGCAAATGCTATAGTAAAGCCTAATATCCGTGCGTTTGTTTTATACTGACTGACAGCTGTGTAATAAACTTAAGTAATGTCTTCAGTACAGTGAAATTATAGTCAATTCATGCGAATAATTATATCTGCTTGAAAGAATGACGAACGCAATATATAGCTGGTTTATTATAAACAATGCATTTTATGAGGCAATTAATTTAGGCCTAATGTTATACCACAACAGTTTAATCTGTGCCCTATTGTTCAGAGTTTAATATATTTTATGGTTATAAGGGGGTTCTCCATGGAGAATATAATAAACTTATAGGTTATAGAGATATGCATAATTATGATATTATGACTTAACTAAACTGGTCACATTTTAGTCAACTAAATCTAGCAACCTAGGCTCATTCTGAAAACGTACTGCTATATACATTTCTGGAGAGCACCAAATACACACCAGAAGGTACGTTTTTTGCAGTTTTAGGTTTTAAAGAATCCACCAGAGGCCGCTGTGTATGCTTTTTGAGATCCCAAATTTCTCTCCTGAGTGCCATTGGCACCTGCTGTTCTTGAGTATATCCACCAGAGGCCGCTGTTGACTGACTGGCTGACTGACTGAACGAGTGACTAATTGACTGACTGACTGACTGATTAACTGACCCACCCTCCTCCCTCTCTAAACCCAACCAATAATGTTTTAAAAAGCACCAATTGACCCGCCCACCCACTTCCTTAAATCCAAACAGTTTTAACAAGCAATCCAGAAAAAGAAAAGCCCTTGTCTGATTTTTACCACATTTTCAGATTTTGCCTCATTCTCACCCTGTTATTAACTTGTTTGTTGTATTTTTAGCTTCTGTTTTTGTCTTAGGGTGTACTCACACTATGCTATCCAAACTGTGCCCAGGCCCGTTTCTCGGATCGTTTGAGAAGTGTGAGTGCTCTGAATCAGGCTCAGGCAACGGTTCACTTGGGCAGCCCTGGCCCAGTTGGAAGAGGTGGGCCTGAGCGCGAAACTGAAAGCGAGACGTGACTTTTAAGGGACTGTTTCATATGGATTAATTAATCTGAGGATCCAACAAATAATCTAAATATTGAGAAAAATCACCATTAAAATTCTCCAAATTAAACTTCTAGTAAGTATATTACCAATCAAAAATTAATATGGATTTCATATGGATTAATTAATCAATCGTACTGTTCAATGAACACAATTAATGCTGTAGTTTATTAAAGACAAAACTCCTAATTTTTGCAGCACGAGGACTTTATGATTGTTTATGAGTATTAAAAGTGTCTGATCTGTTCGGCGAAATATTTGACTGCGTGTCACCGCATATCAAACGATTTTAACGATATAACTAAAGAAATCTCTACTGTGCTTAGCGAGAGCACTTACTGAACAGCGCGTCATCGATGACGTAAGCGTGCTCAGGCCTGAATGTAATGTGAGAGCAGCCCATCAGGGGAGACGGGAGGGGGGAAAAGCGTGCTTTGGCCCAGTTCAAGGCAACTGTACATAGTGTGAGTACGGCCTTAGCCTCTTTCTGGAACCGTTCTTCGCCAGACTCAAACCCTGTCGTCATGGTCAGCTTCTCTCTGCGTCTCAAGTCCGCCGACATACATGGCTAACTAACTGAACAAACTGGTAACAGCAGGAAAGCAGCCCACACTGAGGTAAGCGGTCAGCTGGTAAGCGCGAAAAGAAACGGCATCATGATGCCCTGTAGCGTTCGTTGTAAAAACGTAATGCAGCTATACATACTTCTGGCTACATAATTTGAAATCTCCAGAAACGTATATAGAGCTACGTTTTCAGAATGAGCCTGTGTTGAAATCTAAAGTAGATTTGGTCAACTAAGATCTTGTGAAATAAAGTGACTAAAACTAGACCAAAAATACCAAATGACTAAAAAACTAAATCACATTTTCTTTTAAAATTAACAGTGGATATATTTACAGTAGTGAAATCTACAAAACATCTTCATGGTACATTCCAGTTTCCAAATTCTCTTGGCTACTGTTAAGATAATGGGCATTTCAGGAGCCGCTCTTTAGTGGTTCAGCTTGTACCTCTCAAGCCTTATTCACACTACGAGCGACCGTTCATTTCAATGAAGAATGAGCGATATACGGCAACCTCTACGCGATTGACATTGACCGTTAGCGACCAGGCGGGCATGTCGAGCGACACGACAAAGTTGAGAATCCTTCAACTTAATGCAAATGAGGAGCAACTTTCTTGAGTGATAGCCAATAGGAGCACCAGTTGAGCTCACATGCTCCTCTCTTAGCTCGCTCAGAGGCTGGTTGTATTCTCCATGCTGTAGAGAACACAGACCTGCGTTTGCAGCAGGTCGCCACCCAGAGCAACAGACTGCTACAAAGTCAATGCTAGTGTGAATGAAGCGTCAGATAGGTCATTTAGAATCTCTTGGAGGGGCAAAATATCGGAGTCACACCATCTTGCCACTGAGGTGCCTCAAATCTTCTTAAATCTCTTCTCTATTTACATGGCATCACATAATTTTTCTTACCACTGCTTTGCTGATGACACCCAACTCTACCTTTCATTCTAACTGGATGATCCAGTGATCCGCTGCCAAGATATTTCCTTCAGGATGAAGGACTACCACCTTCAACTCAATCTCTCCAAACTGCACTGCTTGTAATTCTGGCCAGTCCAATGATCCATAACCTGTTCTCATTAAGTAGGACATGTTCCTGAATCAACATCTATGCTGATCCTGGAACAGCATTCCAAACAGCTCATCAGAATTAAGGGATACGTTTACAGTTTATGTTAAGTTTAGGTTTACGGTTAGGTTTAGGGGTTTAGGGGTAGGGAATAGGTATGGATTACATTTTGAGCAAAAATTATGTTCCAGGATTAACATAGATGTTAATCTAGGATTGCATTGTACGCAAAATCATGACGTACGTCCAACGATTAACCACAACTTCACCATACAAATGGGCACATCAACAATAACTCCTTCCAGGTCAAGCAACTGAATGGTTCTTGATGACCAGCTGAAATATACAGACCACTTTGCTGCAACTGCCAATCATGCAGATTTGCTCTATATAACATCAGGAAGATCAGATTAGTTCTATCTGAACATGTCGCTTAATGGGCTAGCCTCCCAAACAACACCATCAAACCTCTGCAGCTGATTCAGAATTCAGCAGCAAGACTGGTCTTTAATGAACCAAAAAGAGCACATGTGACACCTTTATTCCTCAGTCTACACTTGCTGCCAATCGCCGCTCAGATCAAATTCAAGGCACTGTCACTCGACTACAAAACAACTCCTGACTGTGCACTCATTTAATTGAGCCCACTACTTCAAGCTAATGTGCCTGGCAGGACCCTGCACTCAGAAACTGAACACTGCTTTAAGGTACCATCCCAAAGGGCCACAAAATCTATTGCAAAGACATTCACCTTTAGTGTTCCATCTCGGTGGATTGACTTATCAAACTCTATGTGAGCATCTGAGTCTCTGGTCAATTTCAAGAAGCATCTGAAGACTCGGTTTCATCAATACTTACTAGTGTGCTTTATTCAGGTGAGTGAGCTTTACAAACCACCTGTAGGACATACTCTGTCCTCTCCATATGCATCAGATACTTTATCAGCACTCCATGCTTTTGAAAAACATTTGGCAATTCTTAGTGCACTTCATGCAGGAGAGTGGGCTTTACAAACCACCTTTAAAATGACACAATCTCTCCTCTCTTTCAACCTCTGTGCAACTTAAAAGGCTATGAAACCCCCCAGTCTTAGCAGGGTGGCGAAAGAGGGAAGAGTTTGTATGAAAAGAGGAATTGTATTATGTGCACTGCAGCTGATTTTAAACACCGACGCAGGGGAGATAGACAGTGATTCAGAAAGCAGCATTTACAGAGGAGAGCAGCATGTATCTGAGAGCCGTGTGATAGTGGTCAATTTTCTGTCCATAATATTGTAGTGCTATTACTGTAAATTTAGTAACTAAATCATTTTGGCTAAGGTATGTCTTTAAAAACTGAAAGAATACTGCTGACAATACTAACCCACATGGAAAGAACCTATATGTTCATATATGAAACCTATATACAGTATATATGCACATATATGATAATACATACAAGGCATATATGCGTATGTATGCCACATATGGGCAAAACTGAGGCGCATAGATGTGCATATACAGGCCATATAGGTCTCCTTTTTGCTTCGTTTTTTATAATTATTTATTCTGGATTTCACTTTTATTGGATAGGACAGTAGAGAATTGACAGGAAAGCATGGGGAGCAGAGAGAGAGGAAGGATTGGCATAGGACCCCGAGGGGGGATTCAGACTTAGATTGCTGTGAGCACTGGAGTGCATGTGTCGATGCACTAACCCATACACCACTGGCGCCGACCTGTATTGCTTCTTTATATCCACATATAAGCCTTATATGTACATGCAAGAAGTCTCCTATATAGCTCATATCTCACTTTGGCAACTGTCATACATGATGCCTTGCTCATATTTTCTATTATCAAAATATATGTACATATAATATAGAAAAACTGACAATTTTAAAAATATATATGTTTATATAGGTTCCATTGAGAACTTTGCCATCTGAATAAACATAAACAAAGAACATTGATTACACACTTATTAAATCTGTAGAGACAGGACAATAAACACGAACTAGAACCGCATCTTTTTTTAAAAGAAGACGAGTGGCAAATCCGGATTTCACTATTTCACTATGCAAAAAGCTCTCGGGTAATAAAATAAGTTCCTTACAAACATATTTCTGTCGTGTTTTAGCAGACCACTGTAATCCACACAAGTGGGTCCACACGCAAACTGTACTTTCATCGCAAGGAAATGGAAAAAAAATCTTCGTTGCGGCACATTTATAAACGCAACACTGACGACCCATGTCTTCAAACAATTCCTCTTCCACTTGTTTGAATTACGGTTGGCAACACAACGTGGCGTCTCTCTGAACACTGTAACAGGAGTCTTCAAAGCTATATCATAGTATTAATGCAGTTGCATCTCATTCACAATAAAGTGCGGTGATCGGTTCTTACTAAGTCTTTCTCGTGAATTAATGAACAGATGAGCGGAAAACTCAATGACGTTACTTTGTACCGGCCAGTACAGACAGCCAATCTCCACACTGAAATTTGCACAATGATCTCATCTTCGTGACGTTGCTTCAAAGTTAATTTTCAAACCGGAAGGACAAAATTGCTGTAAACAATGCAAAAAAAAACAACCAATATTCACTTTTTAGTGAAATATATGTGTCCTAATAGTCTAAAAAAAGTGTTTTGGTGTTTCCTGACACTTTAAGACTGAATTTGTGGTTCAGGGTCATTGCTATTATGTATTGTGTCGAACACAAAGTATAATTACACTACTCCTTTGACACATGTTGTTTCCCACCTTTATCAATTCAATTAAAATGTACCTGTTAAGCACTTAAAAACTGAAGACCCGCATTTTTACTGGTGCATCAACTCAATATAACAATGGCTTGCTTATATAGACTGACTTTGGGCATTTACACTTCAATTACAGGATTATTGGAGAATCAGCTATTTTTCAGTCACTGTTATTTGGTTCAATGGACCAACCTCAGTCCCGTCTGTCAATTTGATTGGCCACCTTAAGGGATTACTAAAATATGTATAGACAAATTTGAAATTACATACCAGCAGAATGCTGCTGAATTATAGATAACCCCAGTGGATTTTCACACTGTACAGAAAAAAACACATTTCTGTACAGTGTGCATAACCAAGCTATCAATTCAGTACAAGATTATGAAAATATATATTATTAAATGTTCTAGTGTATCATATTTCTTTGTACTGAGCCTTCAGGTCTTTAAAAAACTATGCAGATGGTGTCATTATGGTGATATAACTATCATACATTGTTACTTGTTCTTGTATTTTACACTCAGGAACTGTGTTTATCTTGCAATACAAACTCAAAGGACATTGCTCAGAGGTGACATACAGTTGAAGTCAGAATTATTAGCCCTCCTGAATTATTAGCCCGCATGTACTGTATATTGCTTCCCCTTTCCATTTAACGGAAAGATTTTTTCAACACATTTCTAAACATAATAGTTTTAATAACTCATTTCTAATAACTGATTTATTTTTATCTTTGCCGTGATGACAGTACATAATATTTTACTAAATATTTTTCAAGGTGCTAGTATTTAGCTTATTTTAAAGGCTTAACGGGGTTAATTAGGCAAGTTAGAGTAATTAGTAATAGGTGTAGTGTCACACAAAAGAAAACATGAGGGATTATCTCTTTTCATCATTCAAAACAACGTGGAAAGTGCAGTAGAATAAGCAGAAATAAGGTGATATTCTTAGTAGGAATGCAGACGTGTAACCAGTGGTGGAAAGAGTACTGAAAAATCATACTCAAGTAAAAGAACCATTACTTGCCTCAAAATGTAGTGCAAGTAGAGTAAAGGTATCTGCTGTAAATATTACTCAAAGTATGAGTAAAAAGTAGCGCTTTCAAAAGTACTCAGGAGTAGTGAGTAGTGAGCATTATGCTGTCAAAAGCTGATGTGTTTACATGTAATTTGTGCATGTGTGTGTAAACGTAACATTCTGTAGTGCATTTAGTTATTGCCCAGCAGGCACACAACGTCATGAGACATTAAAATTAGGTTAGATTTAGGTTGTAATGTCAGCTGACCAAAATTAATTGTCAAGCTAGTAGCTAAGGACAATGCTATTTTGATGTTCAATAATCACGTCAAATGACGTTGATATTTGGTTGATTTTAGGTTGTTAGAAAGTGACCAAAATCCAACGTTGAGTCTACATCTTAAACCAATGTCACATATTATGTAAAATACGGACATTTATTGATCAGGTATAGCAACCAAAATCTAACGTTTGATAGATGTCATAGGGGTAACGTTCACACAATGTCAAGCTGTAACATCATTAGATGTTGATATTTGGTTGGTTTTAGGTTGAACATTGGCCTGACGTTGAGTTCTGACTTCAACCCAATTTTCATTTCCAAACAAAATGCAATGTTCCCATGACGTTAGAGTTCAACGTCAATCAGACGTCATGTTGACGTCCTGTGCCTGCTGGGTGTTTAAGGCCATTTCAGTCATCATACAGTAAACATCCGTCATCTTCTCATCAGTGACCTGCATCTAAACAGTCTCTAGGTCAATGCACATAAAGATTTTGAACATCTTCATTGACACTTATAATAAAGTAGATACTGCAGGTTGAAAGAAACTAGTGGAGTAAAAGTACAGATACTGCACTAGAAATGTACTCAAGGAAAATTAGACATTTTTAAAACTACTTAGTAAAATTACAATTCCTGAGAAAAACTAATTACAGTAATGGGAGTATTTGTAATTAGTTACTTTACACCACTGCGTATAACCAGTTCACAAAGTAAACAATGATCTTCGTGCAATCACCAGAGTATAAAGTCACTTCCCTGAATCAATGTTTGTGCATCCACAGGTTATGAAGAAATGTCCTTAAGAGAGAGGAAACATCCACGGAAGAAGGCGAGCCTGGGAGAAGGTAAGGTGAACCATCTCCCATCGATTCCAGTCAGTCAGTGGATTTTTGGGTAACGGAGATAGTGGGTGCAGGTGAGTCCAATTAGTACTCAGGTGAGAGTGCTTGGGTGTTATGAGAGGTGGCAGGAGATGGGGAGCAATGATTGGTGCTGTGGGATTGTGACGGTGAGGGAGAATGGTGATTGGAGAAGCAGGAACGAGGCGGTGATGTGACATGTAGAAGTATAGAGTCATGGCAGTCATATATGTTATTTTTTTTTTTTTTATTATAGCTGTTAGTTTTGCATTGATTAGTCATCATTTAGTGTTAATGCCCGTCATTTTAACCTGTATGTCCTTGTTGGTGACGCTAGGGGGCGATCGGTGAGCAATACCTGAGCTGCCAAAAGTTTCACGGTGTTCATGAAGTCACACTGCCAGCATAGAAAACACTGTTCAGAATACATTCTCATTGTCTGTGTTCATTTATGTAGCAGGTAAAATGGATGATGTTGCATCGAATGTTTTTGTGTATTACGTGCTTATCAGTGTAAATAATGTGATTGTGTGTCGGATGTGTATATAACCGCATCAGTGTACTTGCGGCTGGAAAGTGGCCGAGTTGGCCACGTGCACGAAAATAAGCAAATGGAGATCACGGTGACAGAGCCCACGTGCGATAATATAAATATAATAACTTATACATATGACATAAATCTAAAATGTATTTAGTGAGAAGCTACAATTTGAGACAGTACTATAAGTTAAGGCATTTTGATAATGTCATATAGTATCAGGATGTTAGAAAATAATTAGTTACTGTGGTAAAATGTTTGTTTATGCAATAAGGGTTTACAGCTGCCATTAATCTGTGTTAATTTCTATCATTTTGTGAAGAAATGCAGTTCATTACAGTTCCCATGCATTACTATTGCATATTGAGAAATTGTGTATTTTGTGCAGTGTTGGGCAGTAGCATATACATGTAGTGATGCTACTAGCTTAACTACATTTTTCAGTAGCGTGGCGGTAGTGTTGCTAGTTTCTAAATCAAATAGCTTTTCAGAAGCAAAGCTATTTTAGTCAAGTAGCACAGTAGCGTCCACACAAACTACATTTCAAATCAAATCAAATCAAATCAAATCACTTTTATTGTCACATCATCAGCAGCACGTGTGCTATGATGAGTGAAAAGCTTAGGTGCTGGCTCCAGACAGTGAAGAATACAGATAGTGCAAATACAACAACAGTGCAAAAAACAGACAGTGCAAATACAACAACAGTGCAAAATACAGACAGTGCAAAATACAGACAGTGCAAATACAGCGACAGTGTAAAATACAGACAGTGCAAATACAGCGACAGTGTAAAATACAGACAGTGCAAATACAGACAGTGCAAAATACAACAACATACTCACAAGAAAAGAAACAAAACAGTGTAAATTTGGCAATGTGACAGTGATGCGTACGATGGATAGGTGTACACATAGTTGTAGGCAGTATTGTTTAAGTATGGATTGGTTAAAGTGCAGTGCATGCTACATCTTTATGGTATGCAGTGTGGGGTATGGGAGAGTTTGTGTGGGGTGTGTTAAGTGTTCATCAGCCTGATAGTCTGAGGGAAGAAACTTTCCTTCAGTCGGCTGGTGCGTGACCGAATGCTGCGGAACCGTCTGCCTGAGGGTACCAGAGAGAAAAGTCTATGGCTTGGGTGGCTGGAGTCGCTGATGATTCTCTTGGCTTTCCTCATGCACCTCCTGGTGTAGATGTCCTGGAGGGAGGGAAGCTCACCTCCTACTACACGTCCAGCAGTTCGCACAATCCTATGTAGACCTTTGCAATTGCTGCTGGTGCTGTTCCCGTACCAGGTGGTGATGCAGCCAGTGAGGATGCTCTCCACGGTGCAGGTGTAGAACGAGCGGAGGATGTGGGGGCTCATTCCAAACCTCCTGAGGCGCCTGAGGAAGAAGAGGCGTTGTTGTGCCTTCCTTAACACTGCGTCTGTGTGAGCAGTCCATGTCAGATCCTCAGCGATGTGTACTCCAAGAAACTTGAAAGTGCTGACTCTCTCCACTGGTGTCCCGTTGATGGTTATGGGAGTGTGTTCATTTGCCGACCATGGATTAATAAGAGATGGCACTGACATTCACAAAGTGTCTAGGAGATGAGAGTAAATTCATATGATGGTGAGAATGATGATTTCTTCTTCTTCCTGTTTTTCGGTGGTCGACAACAAACTTTCTTGTGCGTTACTGCCACCTTCCACTCCGATCAGTGATGTCGCCAACCAATTAGGCTTTATTTCTGAAGCAGGATTCCTCATGACTAGGCCCACATAGAATCTGCGTGCGCAGAATTCCACAGATTTTCCGCAGATTTCCGCAGATTTTTAACCCATCATTAATTCTGTTTATTTACTTAAAGTTAACTATTTACTGTTAATCTAATTGGATTTGCATTTTAAACATTAAATACAAGTTAAAAAGATATTATTTATTTAACATATTAAGGTTTTAGTTATGATACTCCCAAAATAATTCTGCAGAAATCCGCAGATTTTTACCAAAATTCTCCGCAGAAATAGCAAAAAAACGTCCGCAGATTTCGTCTGGCCCTGCTCATGACCATATACCTCAAGAAGTATATGCAATGCAAGATGCAATAACTTTAATTCTGATGTTGTGCTCAAAAATACATTACTAATTCATATATAGTACGTTTTCAAACTATAGTGAAGTACTTAATTTGTTGTGGTACTTTTTGTATATAATATATATATAGTAAAGGCTAATGTATTATGGTAATTAGGCTACTATTAGTTCATGATAGTTACTATTGATACTACATTATGTAGTGTAATTAATCACATCTGGTTTTATTGGATTTTGTTTTGGCTGTTATATAATATACTATAATTTGTTTCTGGTTAGCACAGGATATTATTTGTAATAAATAATGGAACTGAACAATTATGCCTCATATGTTTCATTGACAGTTTTATTGATCACTAAGATATGATTGACTTGGATTTATGTTGCTTCGATTTAAAAATAAAAATTGCAAAAACAGCTTAGATGTAGCCGAGCTACTTTTGCCAAGTAGCTTTTAGCTTAGCTTGCTACATTTCCCAGATGGTAGCTTTTAGTGTACTTAAGCTACATTTTAAGTCAAGTAGCTAATAGCTTAGCTCACTATACATTTTTTTAAGTAGCTTGCCCAAACACTCATTTTGTGTTTAATGAGAGAGTGAGGTTTCACACATTCATGAAGTCACACTGCCAGAATTGAAAACACTGTTCCGAATGCATTCTCATTGCTTGTGTTTATTTATGTTACAGATTGTGCAATAAAACAATATTATAGTGCCATCAGAAAACTCCACTTCTGTGTGTGCATTATAGACAATTAAAAAAATATTGCTTAAGGGGGATAATAATATTGACCTTAAAATAAAAATAAAAATTGCTTTTGTCGTGGTCAAAATAAAACAAATAAGATTTTCTCCAGAAGAGAAAATATTATAAGAAATACTGTGAAAAATTCCTTGCTCTAATAGTCATCTTTTGGGAAATATTTCAAAAAGGGAAAGAAAACAATTCACAGGAATTGCTAATAATTGTGTCGTCAACTGCTAGAGAAAAGCGTATCCAAAAAAAATCCAATAAAACCTGATTCATTTTGATTAAACACAAATATTTAAATAATTCATACAACAATTCCGTAAATAAAAAATTAAAGGATTAGTTCACCTAAAATTGAAAATTACCCCATAATTTACCCTTAATCCATCCTCGCGTAATGAATGACTTTCTTCCTTCAGACTAACACAGTTGGAATAATTTTACATTTTATTTGAGCTCTTCCATGTATAAAGGTGTTGGGTGTAGTGGCCTATTTTTTAAGCTTCCAAAAGAATATAAATCCATCATAAAACTATACACCTCCAGGGTAATAATGCATGTCTCTAAAGGGAATCAATGTGTTTTGCAATGTGCAAATCTCTGACACATAGTGGCCACCAAATGCACATTCTAAACAACTTTTTGACTGATCTCTGACCTCTATTAAATGAATTAGTCACTATATTGTGTTATTAATTACATTAAATATTAGATTTTTAATTGATTGACAATCCTAATATACATAAACATAAGTAAAACACTCTATCTTTGAGTTATGCATAGAAAAAACAAGATCAGAAGAACACGATGGTGAGTAAATGATCATTTCACTTTTGCTGAACTACAGCTTTTTCAGAGCTCTAAAACGTGTCACTTGATCGGAGTCGAGGGTTTTTTGGATTTATCTCAGACTTACATAAACATTGCAAAAAGTAATGTAGTCACATTAGAGAAATTTGCTGGTGTTGCAGTAGGGAAGAGATTGGTGGTTAATGTGCTTCATGTTTCCTTCCTAGTGACAAATTCAAATTATGTTTGTTTATAATGACATTGTTCATCTGACACTTTTACAACACTAATAAAGGAAAGGATCTGAAAAACTATAAGTTGTCAGAGGCCTATAAGAGTGTATGTGTGTGTGTGTGGGGGGGGGGGGTGTAGAGATCTGGTGTGCATGTAAATGCTGTTCTTAAATCAATTTTCAATTCATGATTGATCAACATATAATGCAACAGCATTTAGAGTAATCAAATATTCTATATAATTCTAAATAGGGTGGCATGGTGGCTCAGTTGTTAGCACTGTCACCTCACAGCAAGAGGGTCACTGGTTCGAGTCCTGGCTGCACCAGGTGTCATTTCTGTGTGGTATTTGCGTGGGTTTCCTCCGGTGGTTGCCCCCACAGTCCAAAGACATGCAGTATAGGTGACTTGGATGAACTACTCACCAGCCACTTTACCAGTACACCTTACTAGTATCGGGTTGGACCCCGTTTTGCCTTCAGAACTGCCTTAATCCTTTGTGGCATAAATTCAACAAGGTACTGGAAATATTCCTCAGAGATTTTGGTCCATATTGACATGATAGCATCATACAGTTGCTGCTGATTTGTTGGCTGCACATCCATGATGCCAATCTCCCATTCCACCACATCCCAATGGTGCTCTACTGGATTGTGATGTTGTGACTGTGGAGGCCATTTGAGTTCAGTGAACGCATTGTCATGTTCAAGAAACCAGTCTGAGATGATTTGCGCTTTATGACATGGTGCGTTATCCTGCTGGAAGTAGCCATCAGAAGATGGAGACACTGTGGTCATAAAGGGATGGACATGGTCAGCAACAATACTCAGGTTGGCTGTGGCGTTGACACAATGCACAATTAGTACTAATGGGCCCAAAATGTGCTCCCACACCTTTACACCACCACCACCACCAGCCTGAACGGTTGATACAAGGCAGGATGGATTCATGCTTTCATGTTGTTGACACTAAATTCTGACCCTACCATTCGAATGTTGCAACAGAAATTAGGGCTCACCAGACCAGGCAATCTTTTATTGTCCAATTTTGGTGAGCATGTGTGAATTGTAGCCTCAGTTTCCTGTTTTTGAAGTGGCACCTGGTGTGGTCTTCTGCTGCTGTAGCCCATCCGCCTCAAGGTTTGATTTGTTGTGCACTCAGAGATGCTCTTCTGCATACCTCAGTTGTAACGAGTACTTATTTGAGTTTCTGTTTTCTTTCTATCAGCTCAAACCAGTCTGGCCATTCTCCTCTGACCTCTGGCATCAACAAGGCATTTGCGACCACAGAACTGCCGCTCACTGGATATTTTCTCTTTTTCTGACCATTCTCTGTAAACCCTAGAGATGGTTGTGCATAAAAATCCCAGTAGAGCAGCAGTTTCTGAAATACTCAGACCAGCCCTTCTGTCACCAACAACCATGCCACGTTCGAAGTCACTTAAATCCTCTTTCTTCACAATTCTGATGCTCAGTTTGAACTGCAGCAGATCGTCTTGACCATGTCTACATGCCTAAATGCATTGAGTTGCTGCCATGTGATTGGCTGATTAGAAATTTGCATTAACGAGCAGTTGGACAGGTGTACCTAATAAAGTGACCTGTGAGTGTAGGTGTGTGAATGACTGTATGGGTATTTCCCAGTGCTGGGTTGTGCCTGGAAGGGCATCCACTGCATAAACACACTCATACACTATGGCCAATTTAGCCTGTGCCGCATGTCTTTGGACTGCACTCAGAGGAAACCCACGTGAACACGGGGAGAACATGCAAACTCCAAACAGAAATGCCAACTGACCTAGCCGGTGCTCAAACCAGCAACCTTCTTGCTGTGAGGCGATCGTGCTATCCACTGCTCCTGCCCTCTCCATAGGCGTAATGTATTTTAGGCTTTAAAACGTTTACCCCACAGCTAAACCAAACAATCACAGGAAACATGTCATATTAAAAATGTAAAAAAAAAAGTAGGATTTTTAAGCGTTTTCAATTATGACACAGGCCATGTCTGCGTAAACCAGCTTAATAGCGTACAACTATCTCATACTCATGTCATTATAGAAATTTGTGTCCTTGTAAACCACATATACCAGAACACACTCACACATACACACACTCAAGGAAGAATAAAAATAATATATTCTATATACAGGGGCCCTATGCTGACATTTCAAAGCTTGAGGATATCTCTATGAAGTCAGACACACAGGAGAGATGCACATGGAGGCGAGGAAATGTGGTGTGGAATTTTAAATCAAGCCACAAGACAAAAAGTTACAAACTTCTATTCACAAGTATAGAGGAAACAATGTTCTGGAACAGAAGTGTTGCCTATAGCTGAGCTGAACGTGATCCCAAAATATCATGTTCAGATCCCATGCGGGTTTGTAAAGTGAACGATTAGCCTTGCTTCGTTCTAAAAATGTAACAGTAACATACGGTAAAGATGTTAAGGAGGGCGGGTCGCTTTTAAAAGCCCACAAACTAGATTAGATGCATCATAAAGCCATCTCCAGCATGATTCCTCATATCCCTGCAGTCGGCAGAAGCTTCAGGCCGAGTGTTGGGTTACAGTGGCACTGTAGCTTTGCTTTCAGCTGTAGTAGAGGTTTCAGATCAAATGTGCTTATTTTTAGGGTAGATAAACAAAATGCAAGACTAAAAAGAGAAAATGCAATTATGGGATAGATTAGTAGTGTGTGTGTGTGTGTGTGTGTGTGTGTGTGTGTGTGTGTGTGTGTG
>CAIGQZ010035013.1:11931506-11964597 GCA_903798205.1 Danio tinwini
TAGATAGATAGATAGATAGATAGATAGATAGATAGATAGATAGATAGCACTCTGTACCACTCAACTCTCGAGGGCAATAATATCCAGATGCAGACCCACACACATTTCAGGGACACACACAATCCAGCACACATGATCTAGGCAAAACATATATGGTTAATGACGGTTGTTTCTAGATCGGATATGGTTGCGTATATCATACTTTATATCATACATAGTACTCACACTAAGCACGCTTGTCCCCCTCCCGTCTCCCCCGACTGCCCGCACTCACATTACATTTGGGCCTGGGAGCGATTACGTCCTTAATGATGCGCTGTTCAGTAAGCGCTCTCGCTCAGCACAGTGGAGATTTCTTTATGTATATCGTTTAAGTGGTTTGATATGCGTTTGACACACAGTCTAATATTTCACCGAACAGATCAGCCACTTTTGATGCTCTTAAACTATCATAAAGTCCTCGTGCTGCAGGAATTAGGAGGTTTGCTGTGGTGCAGTGAGAGATTTGTGTATTTAATAATCTATGACAGTTTGCGTTCATTGAACAGTACGAATGATTAAATAATCCATATGAAACAGTCCCTTAAAAGTCACAAATCGCTTTCAGTTTCGGGCTCAGGCACGTTTGCTTTCACATTGTGAGCGTACCGCGCCTGAGCCCAAGTGAACCGTGCCTGAGCCCGATTCAGAGCACTCACACTTCTCAAACGATCCGGGAAACGGGTCTATTTTTGCAGTTTTTGTTTTCACGAATCCGCGAGAGGCTGCTGTGTGCACTTGTTCACATCTCAAATTTCTCTCGCGAGTGCCGTTCGCGCCCGCTGTTCTCACGTAAACCCACCAGAGGCCGCCAATCAACCAATCGACTGACCTGCCCACTCACTTACTTCCCTGAAACCAAAGCCCTCCAGAAAAAGCCCTCGTTTGATTTTTACCATGTTTTTGGATTTTACCACATTCTCCCCTTGTTGTTCACTTGTTCATTTTATTTTTTGGATTCTGTTTTTGCCTTACCTGATTTCTGGAACCGCTCTTCCTCGGACTCGAACCCTGTCGTCGACGTGGTCAACTCATCTCGGCGGGACAAACTGGGTGCAGCGGGAAAGCCCTCCACACGAAGGTGAGCGGTCAGCTGGTAAGCACGAAAAGGAGCGGCGTCATATCGCCCCGTAGCTTTCCTTTAAAAAAATAAAATAAAATGTATTTTGTGGTCTCCAGAAACGTCCAAGCGACTACGTTTTCAGAATGAGCCTGGGTTGCTTTTGAGCCTACCAGTAGGCGCAGAAGGCCTCTACTGGCCTATATCTATCAGATGATAACCACTGATAATGCTCATTCAATCAAGTGATAACATTCAAAGCGAGTGAATAGCAAGCGTCTTGCAAAATAAGAAGAAAAATCATATGCACTGTAAACATGGCAAAGACAAAAGAAATGAGTGACAATTAGAAATTGTAAGTAAAACTATTATGTTTTAAAATGTGTTGAAAAAACACAGGAGGGCTAATCATTTTGACTCCAACTGTATATATTCAGTTTCTGATATTTGAGTGAGCATTTTGTTGTTTTGGCTTTGGCATCATCAGAGTGGACAGACTTAGTGTGGGTCACTAAAGCTGGAAGACATGAGCACAAACATATTAGCATCCCTGGTGTTAAGGGCACAGTTTGGAACCATGAATTATGGAAGCGATCTTCGACATTCAATGGCACAGCGAGGGCAGCTCACGCAGGACTCTTCAAAGTCATTCACAAAAGCTGGAGATGGCTGTAATGCTCAGGTAAACATAACCTGCTGTGAACGGCTAAAAGAGAGAGAGAGAGAGGAAGAGTGATTGATATTTAGGTTGAAAGTGGCACGAAGGTGATGTGTCCTGGCATACCTCTGTCTGTGGAGACTTACTGATGAGACATATCTCTGCTGTTTACTGTGAGGCTCACCAGGGGAGCGAATCCCCAGGCTGTCCCTGCTGTGCCCATGTCCTCATTTACACTCACAAGTAGACGGCTACCTTTGAAACTTACTCTGACAATTTTGAAGGGCTAGTTCAACCAGAAATGAAAAATCCGCCCTCGTTTTCACACGCTCAAGTCAGGCAGAACATGTTTGTGTCTCTTTTTTTCTTCCATCAAAGTATTATAAAAGTAGCCCTCACATTTTTTTGTGCCTGAATTGTATGATTTGACACTAACAAAATAATAAATACAAGTGTGTGTGTGCTAGTTTATGTGGTCTACAAGAACACAAACTTGTATAATGACATGGATATGACTTATACTCTACGTTCTGTTCTTTTTGTGTCACATAGGACTTTTTATATGGCTTTTAGTAAGCCTATTAGTTTTAATAAATTCAATTCAATTCATCTTTATTTGTATAGCGCTTATACAATGTAGATTGTGTCAAAGCAGCTTCACATGGAAGTTTATAGTGAATTGAAACAGTGTCAGTTCAGTTTTCAGTGTTTAAGTTCAGTTCAGTTTAGCTCAGGTCAGTGTGGGTTAATAATCACTACTGAGAGTCCAAACACTGAAGAGCAAATCCATCGATGCGCAGCTCTACAGATCCCAAACCATGCAAGCCAGTGGCGACATCGACGAGGAAAAAACTTCACCAATTGGCGAAAGTGAAGAATTTAAAAAACCCAGAGAGAAACCAGGCTCAGTTGGGCACGACCATTTCTCCTATGGCCAAACGTCTTGTGCAGAGCTGCAGTCTAGGCGCAGAAGCTGGACCTCAGCGAAGACTCGTCTGTCCTGGAGCATCACAGGAATCAGTCTCATGCTCTCCACCATGACCACCACAGCAGCAGCTCAGGATACCTTGATACCTTGAATCCAGAAACCTTGGGATCATCTCGTCTTGGATCGCATCAGTGGCACTGCATAGTCTGAGGGTCTCGAGATGAGTACCCCCAGGTGGAAATACAGAATAAGGAGAATAATTAGCGTAGCTGCTGTTCATAGTGTATATAAACAAGGAGCAAAATCCTGTGTGGGGCACATCCTGCGTCATACCGCTATGTAATGCACTGAGTGTATGCTTTGCTAAAAAGATAGGTCTTTAATCTAGTTTTGAACTGTGAGAGTGTGTCATGTTTAAAATGTTGTTTAAGATGTTTTGTATTTCATTTTATTCTTTAATAAACTACAAGGTTTGAGTGTGTAGCAGAGAAAAACAAACAAAGGCTTATTGTGGATACGTACCCCTTTCTACATTTCTGGAGAGCGTGAATTATTTGGCCAGAGGTATATATGGCTGCATTTCGTCTTTAAAATGAACACTATGGGATGGTATGATGCCACCAACAGCTTATGTTGTTTTTCGCCCTACTGCTGACTACTTACCTCCATGTGGATGGCTGGTGTTACCCAATAGTTCGATGGACTTGGGATGCGGAGCTGAGTTGACTGCGATGACGGGGTTAGAGTCTGGCGAAGAACGGTTCCAGAAACCAGGTGAAGCAAAAAAATAAATAAAATAAAAAATAACAGGCTGAAAACATGGTAAAATCAAACAGCCATGACTGCTTTTCTTTTTCTAGATTGCTTTTGAAGACACTATCGGCTGGGTTTAGGGACTTGGTTCAAATGATGGATCTGCGACAAAGCAGCTACGGTTTTGGGAAACACTCGTCACTACATTGTTCTTTTCCCAAACAATGGATCGTACTGATAGTTCGGTTGCGAGTTATGTAGTTGTTTGCGAAACGCACCCCTGGACGAAGTGTATATTGTGCCCTCTGGTGGATTTATGAAAGAAGAGGACACGCAAGAGAAATTTGAGATCATCAAAAAGTGTACACAGCAGCCTCTGGTGGAATTGCAATGACAAAAACTGCGAGTAGACGTACCTTCAGTTACGTTTTTCATGGTGCCCAGTAATGTAGACCTGGGTATGTATCCGTAATGAGCCTGGGTTGCGAAAAACACTTTACAAAAAGACTAAATTTGCACAGCTTTAACTATACTGTAGTGTTAAATTACTTGTACACCAATTAAAGTTAATTTCGTTTAAGTGTAATATTATGATAACACAGTTTGAATTCCATGCAATTTTCAATTGGTTAACAGTATTCTGTGATGCTCAGTGTGAACTCTTAAAGGTCTATGTTTGGACTCTTAAAGAATTCATGTAACTCAGTAACATTTACTATGTAGACACTTATTTACAATACTTTCACTGAGTGCGAGACATACAGTATACTTGTATTATTTGCGAATTAATGATACTGAAGAGTTCTTTTGAATATAATTTGACCAATATTGCCTGAAAATGCCTCAAGGCAGTTTTGCATTGGCAAGAACACACGTTTCACAAAACCTGGTTTTATATATTGTTGGAAATTACAGTAGTGACCCTGGACAGAAATAAATCTGTCTGAAGTTGCAAAGGTATATTTTGGCCATAGTAAATGTACAATGTGTGGGTCAAAATGATTGATTTTCCTTTTAAATGAAAAATCATTCAAATATAAAGATCATGTTCCATGAAGATATTTTGATTTTCTATACTGTAAACATATTAAAACTTAATTTTGATTAGTAATACGCATTGCTAAGCACTTTGTTTCAACATCATTAAACAACACAGGCTCATTGTGAAAATATACCCCCGTATACATTTCTGGAGAGCGCAAATCATGTAGCCAGAGATATGGGTCTGTGAGTCTAGCGAAGAATGGTTCCAGAAAGCAGGTAAGACAAAAACAAATGGCAAAAAATAAAATAAGTAAATAACAGGGTGAGAACATGGCAAGATCTGAAAACGTGGTAAAAAGCAGGCAGCTGCGAGGGCTTTTCCTGGATTGCTTTTGAAAACACTGTCGCTTGGGTTTAGGGAAGGTGGTGACCGGGTCAATCGAGGTTTTTCAAAACACTATCAGCAGGTGTGTGTGTGGGGGGATCAGTCAGTTGGTCAGTCAGTCAGTCAGTCAGTAGGTCGACAGCGGCCTCTCACTCACAAGAGAAATTTGAGATCTGAAAAAGTGTACACAGCAGCCTCTAGTGGATTCACAAAAACAAAAACTGCAAAAATACGTAGATCCTGGGACGGATTTTCCAATGTCCAGAAATGTATATAGGGGTACGCATTAATTATGAGCCTGGGTTGTCATTAAAAGTGATTTTGTTAGTATTTTTATTTATTTATATTTCACCAGATTTCCGTATCTCGGCCAAATATTGTCTTATCTTAACAAATCATACATTAATGAAATTATTTTATTCTATTTCCACAATATTGACCACTTACGGCAGGTTTTGTGGTCCAAGGTCACATTTTAGTGAGTTTAAGAGTAAGATACATTTCTGTTTTACTGCTTCAGCCAAACCACTATTAGGGTTAAACTATTAGATACCACTACCTGTACGTTTCCCAGTTGATTAATCACAGTTTGACAATTGTTGTGCATTTTATTTGTCACATTATCTAATTAAATGACTACTGAATTTTATACATTTTCAGTAGGAAAATCCAAACACTGGAGAAAGCTAAGCTCAAATGTTCAGTTTCAAGCTGCTGCCACAAGGAGATAAATGGTTTTACAGAGGGGATTATCTTTTTATCACTCTATAAATCAGAAAATACCGTCAACAGTCAGATTATTAGATATTAAATGGTATAAAGTCTGCTAAAGTTGAGGTTTCTGGCAGAGTGCAGCAGACAAACCTAATTGAGAAGACTTATCTACAGATACACACAGATAAAGTATTAAATAAACCGTTAAACTTGTATTTTAGATCTTTTGTTTCGCTAGTGTAAAAAAAGACTAATTATGAAAGCAAAATTGTGACTCTTTGTAGCAGAAAATAATGTCAATTAAACGTTAATGAGGCGCCCAGTTGTGTCCTCACATTAAATCTGTAGGTCAGATTAGGTAACATTAAAATAGCACTAAAAATATCCTTTGAATTTTGAAGATTTCAGACTCTCAAAATGAATTATCAGTGATATTACCAAAAATGCTCAAATATTTACCAGTTATTTGTTGTAGTAAAAGAATAATATTTAAATATAGTGCGGCACAGTAACTAAATAATGAAGTCAGCACTGTCATACAGTAAGTACAGTAGGTATCACTGTCATAAGTGCGCATGCATAGCATTAATAAATCATTAGTTCATAATAAAGTAATGATTAGTTTACATACAGTATTAACCCATCATTATTCATCTACAGTTATTGTAAAGTGTTTCCTCTTTATCTAATATAAATTGTGATGGAATGCATTAGTTTGAGCACATGTTCTTGTATGAAGTCTCACAGCACTGACGCTTGAGCGTTCTAGCGAAATGAAAGTGTGTCTGTGAGGGAAAAACTAGTGGAAGACTCAGAAGAGCACTCAAATACCTTGGTCCAGCTTGAACAGAAGAAAGTATCCATATGCCTGAGATTTTCACTATTGCAATGAGTCATCTGTCAGTGTTTTAGATGCTGGTGCATGTCTAATGTGTTGTTTATCTGCCTTTACTGGATGAGCGCCTGGTGGCGGCTGGGTGTACTGCAGTCAAAGCGGTAAACTGCATAGTCAGTCAGTTAGTGTAAGTATGATTAATTATTTCAGATCTTTTGTACATTTAGATAAATATCAATACTTGGCGGCAGAGTATCGATAATGTATCACGACCGTAAATATCACGATATATCGACCCATCGATATTTTGCCTCACCACTAGTTCAGTTCAGTCACTAGACTTGTTCTTGGCTAGTTCCTATACTGCTCCATGTTTGCATTTGTCTTAAAGTTTTTACCAAGTTAATTCATTCATTTTCCTTCGGCTTAGTCCCTTATTTATCAGAGGTCGCCTTAGTGGAATGAACCGCCAACTATTCTAGCATATGTTTTACGCAGTGGATGCCCTTCCAGCCACAACCCAGTATTGGGAAAGAGCACTATTCACACACACACTCATACACTACAGACAATTTAGTTAATTCAATTCACCTATATAGTGCATGTCTTTGGACTGTGGGGGAAACCGGAGCACCCAAAGGAAAACTACGCCAACACAGAGAGAACATGCAAACTCCACATAGAACCTGGTCCAGGTGGCACTCGAACCAGCAACCTTCTGGAACCAGCAACCAAAAAGGCATTACAGCTAATTTACTGGAGCATAATAAGAGCAAGCAATAATTACAGTACTGTTATGCCATTTGTCATTATTTAGCTAAACGTACAGAAGCTCCAGAGAAAAGGTAGATACTGTTATTCTAATCACATATAACCATATTATTTAACCATATTATTCATATTATTGTGCAAGCAGCATGTCATGAGCTCTTTATGAAAGCTTATAAAAGTCACACCAGATCAGATGGGGGTGAAAAACTCTTCCCACCAATGAGGAAAAGAGAAAGGGAAGGTTCTAGAAAGTGAGTTTTGTTTTGTGATGCCTTTTATAATACTCATAATATCCTGTCAGACTTGTTGCATATCATTGAATCAAGACTCATCAGTTGAGATCCACTTCTGTGTGCTAATTTGTCTGAATTAAACACTGAATTTCATATTTTAGATTTTCTCAATGTCTCATTAGCACCGAATTAGAAGCAAATTCAAGCTAAATGTCACATAGAGGCTCAACTGATAACAGCAGCTGAATGCATTTGTCTTAACACTTTAAAGTTGTGAAGGATAAGGCCATATGTTAAACCAATTAGCACAACATTAAATGAGGCTTGACAGCAAAAACAACAAATAGGACGTGCGATAATGAAGGGTCTGTGAGATAATTACTTCCCCTCAATTAGTCACGATCATGACCTAATTTTCTATCACTGGCAGAGATGAGCTGCGAGCGCATTTCTCAACTCAATTTTACACTTGCACGCACCACAGGGGACAACCCTGCGAGATAAAATAAACTGGCAGAATGTGGGAATATATAAAGAGAGAGGAGAGGTGCGAATCCATATTGGTCTAATTTATGTGTTAATCAATTAAGACGCTGATGGGTTATGTTGGATGAACACCAAATAAATATGCTGTGTGCATTTGGCTGGCTTGTGATATTTTATGTCAAACTTTTTTTATCATTTTGTTTATCATTAAAACCCAGAACTGGAACAGATCAACCCGTTTGGTCTATGTATGCTATAACTGCACTGTACATATATAAATTCTCTGTTCTCAAAGATGTCAAAGCAGAATCGGACAGCAGAAAGTCTGACAGGAATGCCAAAGTCAAGTTAAAGGTTCAAGACACCCTGGAGTACTTTTTTTTTTTTAGATTTTTACAGATTTGTGTGTGTAGAGCATCAGTTAAGACAGCGTTAGCACCAGTCTGCGTTAATTGTGGGGAAAACTGGATAATTGAGCTTTTGTCAGCTAATTTCATCTTTGAGGTTTAAAATAATTTTTGGGGCGGGATCAAAATCGATGACCTATCACGAAACTGCTAGTGAAGTGATGACGTGTCGGTTTCTCATTATTATTCATAGTGGAGTTTTCTTATTCTATGAGAAGACCCTCCCTGCTTCTTAATTATTCATGAGACCATGTGCTTTCCGAAGGCAAGGCAGACCTGCCAAGTGGTAAAACCTAATTACTGGGTGATATGTGTTTGTTTCCATCATCTACAGCAGGGGTGTCCAAAGTCGGTCCTGGAGAGCTGGTGTCCTGGAGAGTTTAGCTCCAACTCTAATCAAACACATCTGAACCAGCTAATCGAACTCTTACTAGATATACTAGAAACTTCTTTGCAGGTGTGTTGAAGCAAGTTGGAGCTAAACTCACCAGGACACCGGACCCCCCAGGACCGAGTTTGAACACCCCTGATCTACTGGGTTTGTTGCATGTTTTTCTCCACAATGCTGTTGGAGCCAAAGCTGTTGGTTTGCAGCAAGCATTTTTGTTGTGAGAGCTGTACGAGAATTGGAGAATGGCAGACTTTGTCTTTTATCAGTTGAGTTCATTACCATTCAGACACATCGCCTATCCATGCTGCTGTGTTCACCATATGTTTAAAATATGTTTCCATATGCCATATGTTTCCAGAATACCCGTAAGGCTAACGGTTGGAATAGATAGGCAAAGAGACCTGCTGTACTGCTATCCACTGTGTCGGCATTCGGACCCAGGCAATTCAGGGTATTAGTTACTGTTTATTTCCTTGCATTTTAACCTTGTATACTATAAAATCATGGGTCTCACGGTTGGTGTCTCATTTTGTAAGCCAACTGACAACAGTTGTTTGCTCCCCTCTTTTTCCCCTGCACTGCCAGCCACGCACACTCCTCCCTCTGCTTGCAGCGTTCCATGCCCAATCATAAAGTATTGTTTGAAAAATTTCTGAGGTAGACTTAAACAGAAAGACTGTGGTTTCCTGGCCCTTTAAGTGATATAAAGTCTTGTAAAATCAGTAATTGTTATTGCACAGGGACACAAATTATGCTACAGTATATTGGTGTGCACATGCAGTACTGTAGTTGCAGATGTAGTAGCCTTAACCCAACCTAGGAGGTCCCTGGGCTGTAGTGATATATAGGTTGTTCACGTGACATTGCATTTTCACTGTCACACATGACAAAAATGAACATAATTAGTATAGTCATCATTTAAAGTTAAGTAAATGGTCAACATTCCTTGTGTTCCATGAATTTCTTTTTTTAATCTCAATACTGTCTGAAGCATCCCAGCACGCATAGGACATCAACATGACATCAGATTTAAATTGTACCCGACACTGTGTGAACGTTGCATTTTATATGGAAATGAAAATTGGTTAGACGTCAGAACCCAACGCCTGGCTGACGTCAATGTCCAACGTCCAACCTAAAATCAACATCTAATGATGTTACAGCTTGAGATTGTGTAGACGTTACCACTATGACGTCTATCAGACTTTGGATTTTGATTGCCATACCTGATGAATAAATGTCAGTATTTGACGGCAATATGACATGGATTTAAGACGTTGGCTCAACGTTGGATTTTGGTCACTTTACAACACAACCTAAAATCAACCAAATATCAAGGTCATTTGATGTTGTTATTGGACATCAAAATAACGTTGTCCTTAGACGCTGGCTAGACATTGAATTTTGGTCACCTGACATCACAGCCTAAATCTAACCTAATATTAATGTCTTGTGACGTTGTGTGCCTGCTTGGATAGTTCAATAAATTACAACTTTTAGAAAGAAAGTTGTTAAAAATTATTAACAAATAGCTCAGGGGTTATTTACAAGCAACTAGAAACTTGATACATTTTGTCCACTGGAGTGTCCTCTGTTAATTTTAAATCAGGCAATTCTACAAAAAACTGTAGTAAGCAGAAGGACAAGTTCATGATTAGCCTCTGTCAAGATTTTGTCTCAGAATTTTTCACGTATTTAACTTTTTTGGAACCACTATAAAGTTAAGTTTTGCTGTCCATTGGTGGGACACCACTATTTAATCAAAATGCCCAACAAGTTTGTCAAATCATGGACAAAAACTAATCTTATCCCTAATTTCATATAAAATAAATAAAACAATGAACATAAGTGTCCAACAATGAAAATAAATTGTTTGTTTGTTTGTTTGTTTTCAGTTAAAAATGGTGAAATAATTGATAAAGTAATTGACCCCTTATAATATCTCAAACATCAGATAAATCCCCCTGACACTATTTGTATATTATTAAGAGGTTGTTGTTGTTGTTGTTGTTGTTGTTGTTGTTGTTGTTGTTGTTGTTGTTGTTTTCTCACTTTAGGATACATTTAAAGTACAGTTTAGTAAAAATGGTGAAAACATTAATAAAGTAAGTGACCCCCTTATAATTTCTCAAACATCAGACTGCAAACTTATAGATTGTGTATTATTTTATGTTCAGAAATATTTATATATATATATATCTTCTTTTACCAAAAAAGCTTTTTGTTGCCTATTTGTCTACCTTTTAACTACCCATATACATTTGAAGTCAAAATTAGTAGCCCTCCTGTGAAATATTCTATTAAAATATTTCCCAAGTGATGTTTAACAGACCAAGGAAATTTTCACAGTTGTTCCTATAATATTTTTTCTTCTGGAGAAAGCCTTTTGTTTAGTGTTTGTGGCTGGAGTAAAAGCATTTTTAAATTTGTCATGAATTAGTTTTCTTTTCAGCATAGTCCCTTTATTAATCTGGGGTCGCCACAGCAGAATGAACCTCCGACTTATCCAGCATATGTTTTACGCAGTGGATGCCCTTCCAGCTGCAACCCATTACTGGGAAACATCCATAAACACTCAGTCACACACATACACTATGGACAAATATGCATACCCAATTCACCTATAGCGCATGTCTTTGGACTGTGGGGGGAACCGAAGCACCCGGAGCCTCCCAATCATCCCTATCCATTAAGTTGGCTCTATCACTGTCTCTCTACTCCACCAATAGCTAGTGTGTGGTGAGAGCACTGGCGCCGTTGTCCTGTGGCTGACGTCGCAAGCTGCACACTAGAGGTGGTGTGCAGAGACCCCCCTCATTTGAGTGTATGGCCATACATGATAATAAAAAATACACATTACATTAGAAGTATCCTTACCTAGTTAATGTAATAATCTACAGTAGTCTTTAAATTGCACTTACAGTCTTTAAATTGCATTAAATTGCAAGTTGAATACTAGTATTTTGCTAAATGACAAGTAAAAGAGTTCATCATGGCAAAGACAAATGAATTAGGCATTAAAACTAGTAGGTTTAAAAAATGTGTTAAAAAATCTTCTCCAATAAGCAACACTTATATTATTAAACATTTTTAAAACAATAACAATTCTACTTTACTTGAGTGAATGTGAAAAAGAGACCAGAGCTATAATGCAAACATGAATATGAGTCAAAAAAATGAAATAACATGTTATGGTTTTCCATAATTCTCACAGTATTATAAAAGTTGGAGACAGTTGTTTGTAACAAGAGCACAGGGGTTTCAAGTAAACCCTTTTTCTTTTCTTTTTTTCCTCAGTATGTGAGGCTGAGATTGAGCAGATGGAAAGGAGAAGAGTGGGTGCCTTTAAAGAGAAAGCCTTTAATTATTTTGCACAGCCCCAGCCTAAGGATCTACTATAGATCTCTTTCTTCGCCAAAGACAGAATATTGTAGGAAATGGTTGACATAGAGTGAAGTGTCACACTCTTTATACTGTTCCATTTGTCTGGCCCTCAGCCAGTGATATTTCATTTATCAAAGGATGGTCTGGATGAGGGTAGAAATTCCCCAGCTGGAAATTGTGTCCCGGCCTTTCTTTCAGGGGTAAACTGTATCAGTATTGGGTTCTTCCTTTCAGCTTAGCTCTGTCACTCCAAATTTCCTTCCAATAGCTCCTCATATATATTTTTTTGATGACTGCTTATTGCTAGCTCATTTTGAGCAATGTGATATATGCACAGCAAGCGATTTTCAGCCACTGATAATCGTTACTTTGTTCAATTTCAATATCGATAATGTAATTTAATGAAAATATAGTCAATTAAATAGAATAGGGCAACTTTTCTATGCTGTTTGGACAGAACTGTGTGTAAGTAGATTGTGTTCACGGTCATATTGGAGTGATATAAACTCAACAAGTCTCTTTTTAAAGATTTCCTGATGTTAAAATAGGATCTAAATCCCAGTGATTTTGAGGCCCACCGCAACGTCACATAGGAGTGTGGTTTTCCCCGCCCACCGAATTGATTGACAGGCACCATGTTTCTATAATAACACTTATACACACGTCCACAGAACTTAAACTTGGATTAAAATATTTGTTCCAACTCTTTGTGATTTTTATAAGTTAAAACGTTTTTAAAACAGAGCATGCTAGTTATCAAGTAAAATCGCTATGTAATTCTTAACCGCTATAATCACTACAGCCGCATGATGTGAGCAAACGCTAATATGTGTGTGTACCGCAAACAGCATTTGTGTGAGACTCATCATTTCAGAAAGGCTTGAATAAACTCCAGCACAAATACTGTACATCAAACACACCTACTAGGTATTTTTCACTAATGAGCTGTATTTCAGCTTCATCCGAGTTTTGTCACTGTGCTGTTTATGAGAAGCAGACACGCACGTGGGAACGGTCGGCGGGAAGAAGCAGCTCATTTGCATTTAAAGCCACAGGCTACAAAAACAGCTACACTGTACTCAGACTCCAAAATGGGCAGATTCTGGAGGCTATAATAAATGATCTGATGGGTGTTTTGAGCTGAAACTTTGCAGACACATTCTGGAGACACCAAAGGCTTATCTGACATCTTGTAAAAGGGGTAAAATATTTGCTCTTTAAGAATTCATTTAGTTATTATTTGGCCATTTGAATAAAAACAATTAAAACATAATAAGGCAAGGCAAGTTTATATACATAGCACATTTCATACACAGTGGCCATTTAAAGTGCTTTACATAAACAGGAATAAAAAAGAGACAAGTATAAAAAAACAAAAACAAACAAAAAAAATGATTAGAGAGAGATAAAAACAGATTAAAATGTGTTAAAACAGGTTATGAAAGAATGAAAAAGAAAAAGTGTGATCTGTTGGACGTAGCACAGTGCTCATTCAGTAAAGGCACAGCTAAACAGATGTGTTTTCAGTCTGGATTTGAATGTGCCTAATGTTGGAGCACATCTGATCATTTCTGGAAGCTGATTCCAGCAGCAGGGGTGTAGTAGCTCAAGGCTGATTCACCCTGCTTTGACCGAACCCTTGGAATTTCTGGTTTATATGATCCTAAAGATCTAAGTGATCTGTTAGGTTTGTATTCGGTGAGCATATCTGTAATGTATTGAGCTCCTAGGCCATTTAGTGATTTATAGACAAGTAATAATACTTTAAAATCTATTCTGAATGTAACTGGGAGCCAGTGTAAAGACCTGAGGACAGGTGTGATGTGCTCTGATTTTCTGCTTCTGGTCAGAATCCTGGCAGCAGCGTTCTGGATGAGCTGCAACTGTCTGACTGTCTATTTGGGAAGTCCAGTGAGGTCTATAAGGTCTATAATAATAATGTAGAGCTTCACAATTTTTTTCTAGCCTCTCTTAAAAAATGAATAACAACAACAGCCTAAATACTACTAAAATTAACTTTAATTTGGTGCTTTGGTCAATTTTTTCTTTCATGAATAAGGTCCCAGATTTAGAATAAAAGTAATCAAATGTTTTTACTTGACTTCACTTACGTCATATTCTGCATGGTTTTAAAACCTTCGATGGGTTATTTGCACAATTTATAATGGCATAGCAGTCAAAATAGGTCAAATGAGAAAATAGTGGCAAGAATTCTGGACCAATGGCAAATTCTGGGCCTTTGTCAGTAGGGGGTAAGTCTTTCGAACCACCCGAACCACCCCTGTCTACAGCCCTGATGCATATAGTCCATTAGTGATTCAACACTGAAATACACAATACTGTATCTAATATAGGGGCACAGCAAGAAGGTTGCTGGTTCAGGCTCCGGCTGGGGCAGGTGGCATTTCTGTGTGTATTTTGGGTGGGTTTATTAAGTAGTTTGCATGTTCTCCTTTTGTGTGTGTGTGGGATTCCTCTGGATGCACCAGTTTCTCCCACAATCCAAAGACATTCTGTTTAGGTGAACAGAACTAAATTAGCTGTAGCGTATGAATGTGTGTGAATGAGAGAGAGTGTATAGGGGTTTCTAATGCTGTCTCACATCAACAACACATTTATTTAATGGCTAATTTGTATAAATTTGTACGATCTCATTCGTACAATTTAGTATGATTAGCTTATCACCCAATGAAGGTTAGGTTTAGGGGCGGGGTTTGGTGCCATGCCTCCTCTTTAAAATCATACATTTTCATATGACTGAACTCGAATTAGCCACCAAACTGACAAAAAGTAAAATAGTTATGTTTCCTCATGAGATCAGGCTGCTGTTTCCCAGCACTGAGGGTTCACAAGTTAGTGTACTCTCAGTGCTGGGTTATTAGTAATTGGCAGTTCATTCTGCTGTGGTGACCCCTGATAAATAAGGGAATAGGCTGGAGAAAAGTGAATGAGTAGATGTTTCGTATGAAGATGTTGGAGTTCAGGTTAAATGTCAAGAAAAGTGTGCTTGTTCCAGATTGGCCTGATATGGGATTCGACAATTATTCAGGCACAGCTGTATAGATTCAATCCTATCAGTCATGCGCAGAGTCAAATTAGGCAAGTTCATCACTCTCAAGCAGTTTCAAAGACTGCTGGGTCTATTGGGAGCAAAAGCTAACCTTTTGGCCTTCTATACCTACAGTGGTGGCTCAGGACCAATGTGTTTTCCCCAAGGGACAACTCATTTTGCATGATCTAGGTCTCACAGCAATTCCCTCGAGTATTTCACATATGGAAGAACCTTGGATTGTGTCCCAGGAACTGGTGCAGTGGGCAATTTACTGTTGCTTAACTCCTCTACAGATGCTTCTCTCACTGGCTGGGGAGCCATCCTAGATGACATCTGTCATCCCAAGACAAATTGATGCTGTATTGACAGCAAAACAAAGCCTTACACCATATTAATGACTTATTGGGGTCTAAAACCAGGCGTTTCAGTTTCATCGCCCAACACCTGTACATCACTTGTTGCTATATCATATCTGAAACAGGTTAAACAATTTTAAACAAGTGTTTCATAATGTTTGAAACTGGTCAGTATTCAGTAAGCAGTACACTACACCCCAAATGCATGTCATGTATTTGTAATCACAAAGCGGAAATAGCATCATCTACAGCATGAGAATGAACCTAGTTTTGGCACTGAAGTGTTTTTGGAGGTCCAAGCTGCGGGTTGGGAAAAAGTGCCATGACTTGTTCTCCCTTCCCTCTGTTGTGTTGTGTTTGCTGGTCACTCTCAAAGGTCTGATACTGTGTTAATGAGCCCCTCTGGGTTCGGTGTCAGATGCTGCCATACTGCCTTATCCACGGGCCCTCAGATGTTGTTACGACGTGGGTGTTTCTTCAATTTAGAGGACTTCTCTGTTCTTTAAAATAATTTTAAAGAGGGAAAATTTATTTTTAGTTTGAAAGGAGAAGCTGCAACGGCTTTAAATGGTTGATTGATCTACATTTTAAGAGTAATGGGATGTTATATTCACCAGAATTGTTACAGATTTAGCAAGTGAATGCATTGTTGTTTTAACCCATGCAGAACTGAGTCTGAAAATGTAATAAATCTTCATGTTAATAAAGTATGATCGGTTCTAATTCAGTTTCAATTGACAAAATAAGGTCAGTAAATTAAATGTAACCCTTAAGTTAAGTTTGAGATACTTTCGCTGACCCCCGAGTGTTGATTTTTAATCTGACCATTATTTTAAATGACTCACTTTAAAGTTTCCATGGCAATATATCCGATTTATCAGATTACACCACAGCCCTGATGATTTATGCACTATTGTTATTTTGTCGGTTTTGTTTCCCTCTTCCCATATATTTATTTATATTTATTTATTCTATTTTAATTAGGTTACAGTAGTATTTATAATTTCGTTTGTTCAAATAACTCTGCCATGACAACATGTCATGACATTGACTTGATCCATATGACAATGTTAATATAAGAAGTGTCCCATGTGTACCATCCAAATTAAAACGTCAGTGGGTCAGTGAGCCAAGGTCCAGTGACCAAGATCTAACTAATAGTTATATTAGTAACATAATTAAATAGATTAAAATGTCAGTGCCAGTGAGTCAAGGTCCAGACACTAATATCTATGAGTTATTAGTTATATAATATAATTAAATATAAATAAATATTATTAGCTTTACTTTGTGTTGAAAAACATCCCATTTATAAACATGTAATAACTTATATTTAACCCAAAAAAATAAGCCATACTCATTCTTCGCACTTCGTAAGACATCTTCACAGAGAAAGCTCTGGCAAGAGTAAACAAAGGAGGATAACTAAACATCAGGAACAATTTGAAAGTGAAAAAAGCAGAAGTTAAAATAGAGGATTTGTTATGATTATCAGCTGGATTGCCCACCAGACCCACTAGAGGGCACTCCACCTGTTATCATCTCCAGCAACCCAAACACGTATTTTCTGTGCTCCTTGTTTTGCCGGCCAGTGTTTTTTTTTTTACTTTGGACTAATGCTTAATTTGTAAATGAACTATATCAGGAACAAAACCCGGAAAAGTCACCGTGATCGACACCCACCAATTTAAGTTTTCCCAGAACATGACATCGCTAATCAAATTTCCGAACGGTCTTTTTTTGTTTTGTGCTATACATGGGTCAATCGTGAATAAAAAATATGCATCTACAAAATACAACTTATGCAACATCACTATTCAGTTTACGAACACCACTGACATTCAGTTCACTTCACAGGTCATGTTTTCTGGCTGACTTGCCTCACTTTGCTTCTGTCACCCGCTTTCCTGATCCAGGGATGCACTTCCATCTTTTTGAGATCGAGATCATTTTGAATATACAAATATTATTTAGGTAGACCTCTATGCCATTATTTATTTTCGCTGCTTACTGCATGTGAAACAATAATCACCAACCAATGAGAGCGATTGTGAATGTAAGAAAGCTGATTGGTTGCAAATATTGTTGTGCACCAATAGTTAAACGTGCTTTCTGCTATAATTTCGACATGGTGACAACCTCCACACAGCGTTGCTCTGTGTTTTTCACTTGCACTCATTCACATTTCTCCTTCCCCCACACACACACACACACACACACATGCAGGTATTCACCACGCACAAGTTAATGCCGATTCAGTTAGAATAAATACTGAAATGCAAAACACGAAAATCTGACATTTTCCTGAACAGGTGGCTCACATCAAGGACTGTGCTTTGTATTTTTAATTCTTTGCTGTCTGCCCTGCTGAGAGAGTGTATGCACAGAGGATGGCTTGAGGGGGAGTAAATTATGGAGTCATTTTTTTTGGTTGAACTATTCCTTTAAGGTTATTCATATACCTCACCTTAATGTTCTTTCTCAGAGGTTATAAATGACATAAAGCTTGTAGTTGCAGTTTTGGATAAAAATAAATAGGCAAGAAGAAGAAGAAATTAAGACTTTTCATTTCCTTCGTTCATTTTCCTTCAGTTTAGTCTCTTAATTATAAGGGGTCATCACAGCGGAATGAACCACCAAGTATTCCAGCATATGTTCTTCCAACTGCAGCCCAGTACTAGGAAACACCCATGAACTCTCGCATCCACACACATTCATTCACTATGGCCAATTTAGTTCCTCCATCTTACTTATAGCGCATGTCCAGCAACCTTTTTGCTGTAAAGCGACTGTGCTAACCACTGAATTAAGACTTTTCATTTGAGATTATTCGGTTCGGTTAAGATATATGTGTCAATAGCCTCTTTCACACATACAGACCTTTCCGGAAAATTACCGACTATTTTCCGGAAAGGCCTGTATGTGTGAATAGGTCTTCTTTGAAAATACCGGTAAATTTATGGAAAGAGAAGTTGTAACATTACTGGTAATTTGCTGAAATGCTGCACTGTGTGAACGCAGAAGGAAAATAGCTGGAAAGAGCGCTACTTTAGAGTCTACTTTAGCCAATCAGGACACTCCGACGCATTCACATCCGCACGGTTTATGAAAATAAAAGCCTTTAAATATTTTCCAGACACATTTAGCTGCTAGATGATAGTCAGATAATGTTTCTATCTTCCTTCTTAATGCCAACTGTGTAAATAATTATCGATAACATGCTTATGATAAGCCGCTGTTTGTTTACCTTCAAGCTCTGCTTGACACGTGCACATGGAGCCGGTGAGCACCAGCACATATATATTATGAACATCTCAACATCTGAAAGTGTTCCTCCATATGTTTTCATATAAGTTGTTTACAATACGTATCCATCCACATAATTTGTAATGTAGTCAAGTGTGTAAACATTTAGCTGCAGTTCGCGTTTCTGCCTTTGGATGTCTCACAAAGCAGCTGCATGAATGCTAAAGCTTTAAATAAAAGTGAAACCATCAAGAAAAGGCCGACCCCTTCTATGTTTAGAAATACAAGCGCTGCTGTTTATAGGTCATTTCTGGTTAATGATGTCATAATTTACCGGTATTTTGGAATGGATGTGTGAATTGTCTATTCCGGAAAAATTATGTAACATTCTTACTTTGGCAAGTTTAATTCAGAAATATGCCATGAATTATCATCTTTATGCCGATGACATAGAATTATACATTTCTGTTGAGCCCAGAGACACTGCTGCAATAAAAAAAGTCCAACTGCATGTCCAGTATTGTACAATGGATGACTGCAAGTTTTTAAAAGTTGAATAAAGATAAAACTGAAATTCTTATTGTGGGCAAAAAACCTGAGCGAGAGAGGATTGGGTTCTTTAGGTTTACAATCTAAAAAAGGATTAAAGAATCTGGGTGTTATTTTCGATTGTGATCTTAATTTTAAATCTCATATTAATCAAGTTACAAAAACATGTTTTTATCATTTGAGAAACATTGCTAAAATTTGTTCTTTCCTATATTTTAATGATGCTAAGAAATTAATTCATGCTTTTATTTTCTCTCGGCTTGATTACTGCAATGCTATTTATATTGGTTTACCTAAGGGTTCTATAAGGAAGTTGCAATTGATACAAAATGCAGCAGCCAGAGTTTTAAAGGGCACCTCTAGTGAAAAATCTCCTTTTCAAGCTGTTTGGACAGACATATGTGTAGGTATAGTGTATAGAGCTTCATATTGAGGTGATATAAACACACTCAGTCCTTTTTTTTCAATTTAACAACATAAAAACAGTGGACCAATTAGAGCTGTTTTGAGACCGACCGCAACTTGACGTAGGAGTGCGGTCCCCCCGCCCACCAATATTGACTGACAGGTGGCCATTACCATCTCCTCAGTATGTTGTTTCACGTCCACCATTTTCAGTGTGTGAGTCAAAGCGACGTCACCAAAGAAACACCCTTGCTCTATTTTTAGATGTAAGGCTCATTGGGCTCAACATTCCCCACGTTATCGCTCTCCTCCACGCCAGTGTTTGTAAGTTTTGGTGTGTTTGCATACATGTGTACTTTTCATTGTGTCTTCCTTAAACTTCAGCGGTTTGCATTTCCTGCGGTCACAGAAGCTCCCTGTCATCTTAACTAGGTGCAGCTGGAAAGTGCGAGTGCGCTGCCTCACGTGCTCGTCCCTCCATTGGAAATAACGAACTGTCGCGGATGAAAGTGAGGACTGGGGGGTTTGCTCACTATTCTGCCGCCTAGGTCGCCTCTATGGACGCGCTGGCCCTGTTCAGGACACTGTTCATATTTCTGCCGCGCCACAGAGCGTTATCTGAATAGTTTCATTTTAAATAGCATGCGAATGTGCGCGTCTGGTGTGCCACGTCATGGCTCTGAGCGGCGCGTCCGGTGTAGGACGCCCTTTAGTTATAGCCTCAAGCAGGTCGTACAGCAGAAGCGCCGCTCGGCGACACGCAGCGGCACGCCATGCAGCGGCATGCTTTTTTAAATTCTAAACATAAGTTTCTAACAGGTGACACACCGACGCTGCAAGTGTGCAATACTTTCAACTGTCATGAGCGCGCCGTGTTGCGGTACATCCGGTGTGTGATGCCCTTCAGTCAAAGTTAATTCAGTGTGCTTGATTATTAGTCTCAGTGTAGGCTACAAGCTCAGAGCTTTAAACTAGCACACAGTTGGCTGTAAAACTCTACAAAGACACAAATGATTTTGTACTTTCTGCTTGGTTTGTGTCTGAGTCATACATGTACAGCTGAGTGCTGGTCCTCTCACTCATGTTGCTTCTCTCTGTCTGCCTGTCTATTGCAATGCACAAAGCGGAGGAGCTCTTGGCTCCACCCCCTTGTTAAGTTGGGCGGGAAGTCGAAACTAATTTTCATGTGAAGCAACACGCCCCTAAAACAGCGAACTGTGTACACGCCCCCAAAATGACACTTTTTAACACATCATAATAAAAAAATCTGAATTGTGTTTTAAACTGAACCTAAACTGGCACACTCAGAAGAACCATAATATTAATATTACATCTTAAAAAAAGGGGTAAAATAGGTGCCCTTTAATGAAACTGAAGAAAGGAGAACACATCACACCGGCATTAATAGAATTACACTGGTTACCAGTGCACCAAAGGATAGATTTGAAGATTCTTTTATTAGTTTATAAGGCACTACACAACATGACACCTTCTTACATTTCTGATTGCTTATTAAAATATAACCCAAACCGTTTGCTACGCTCTTCTAGTGCTGGACTTTTAGAATTCCACTCTTTTAATCTGATGCGATCTGGTGGCACCTCTTCTAGTCACTATGCTCCAAAAGTTTGGAATCGTCTTCCAGAAGAAGTGAAAGAATCCTCCAGCATTCATGTTATTAAAAAGCGTGTGAAGACGCACCTTTTTAAAATTGCGTATGAATATAACATTTTGTAAAGTGTTTGCGTTTTATGTATATTGAGTAGGTGTATGTATGTACGATGTGTGCATGTATATTCGTATGTGAGGACTTTTGTTTTTTGTTTGTGTGATTGTGTAGATGTATGCATGCATGTATATACATCTGAGTATATATTTGTTGTTTATTTTGCTTTATTTGTCTATACATCTTGTTATTTGTTTTTTTTAATGCTTGTTTGTTGTTTGTGAAGCGCTTTGAGTTGCATGCATGTAGGAAAAGTGCTAAACAAATAAAATGTATTATTATTACTGTGTGAACACCTTTTCTATGAATTTACCGTTAAGGTCGTTCTGGAAATATTTCGGATATTTACCGGTATCGCTGTATAAAAGGAGCTAATGTCATAATTAATCGCAACTACAATAAATCTGATTTAATGACTAGTTACATAACAAATTAAATGATAGAGAACCAAATAATTCAACTTCAAATAAGCAAGCATTTCTATTCATAAAAAAATGACAAATTGATTTTAGTATGTTGCTGTTGTGTGTTTTTTCATTTATTTTTTGTTTTTGTGGCTTTAACCAGTTCAGAATCCTAGTCTAAAATGCCACTAGCTGAAAAATCCCCTATGTAAAAACCTGCTTAATTAGAAGATTTAGGGCAGTCATGTCCACACTAGATTTTAGAGCAAACCTGCTTCATTAAATATTATATATTCTTTTTATGTGTAAATTCAGCCCTTCAAAGGCACAGCCTGCACTACAGCTTTTGCACACTTTATAGTTATGTTCTGAAGCATAGCTTGTTACTAGGTGTCATGCAATTTACAAAAAAATGCAATATTCTATGATTACTTGCCATCACTTGCTGTCAAATATTTATCCCCACAGCTGTAGGTCAAATTGATACACTTTTATTCTGATAAGAGTAATGAGGCTAAAGAGTAATGTTATATTTAAGTGGATATATGAAGTCATTAAAATGGTCATGCTTTCATTTGTAATGAAAGACTTTGTCTAAGAGGTCAGGGATCATAGAACTTTTAAGATCAAAGATGTCGACTATAGGCAGGGTTCAGATGGAAAACTTGTTTAAAATAGATTCTGGTTGGCCATTGATGTCGCATATTTTTGATGCCTGCAATCTTTCTGCTAAAGAGGAGTCTCACTAAATGCAAATCTACATTGTACAACAATCAAATCTGACATTCCAAGCATGTTAAACCTTTCCTTCAATGGAACATGCATTTTCACACTGTTCTTTTCTATATAATGTATAGCTATAGCTATAAACTAAGAAACTATAAACTATAACTAAACTCAAAAACAGTCTTCAAAAAAGCCTTACACATTTATATTTATGCATTTAGCTGATACAACGTGACTATTAATACAGGGGCATTAGTATTTCTTTACAAAGACAACAATATTTATAATCCCAGGTTTCCTAAAATAAACTGTACAGAAAAGGTAAAATTCAAAGAGTATTTTTTATAGTATTTTTTTTTTGTCTTGTATGTCGAAATCTCTTGATAATTACCCAAAATATTGGTAATTTAACTACTGGGAACAAGGAGGAAACAATGCTTCACTTTAATTTACAACCCGCAAATGATGTATTTACCCTTTAACTACAGGGAACAAGAAGGGAAGAAGCTGGACTTCAATGCACAAGTGTATACTGGAACAATAAGAACAGAGAAAACTACAGCAGCGGTTTTAATTGATTGAAGGCCAAATTACACACTACATTTTTCTATAAAATACATCAGCTATATATTCACTGAAATGCAACAGTTGGTCCCCCCTATCCTTGTTTTAATCAGCATTTAACCCTGACGGTAGGCCTATATCATGCAAAGTAATTTGTTGATAGTGATGTTGAGAAATTGCTGGCCGTGGTGAGATCGACTTCACAAGCTTTCATAAGGTAAGTAGTGTATGGAAAGTATATTTACATTGAATAGCAGATTTAAAATACATACAGTATACAATAAAGTTTCATAATTTCGCAGGTTTTAAACCTTTCATTTACCAAACACACCATATAAAACCCATGAATAAAGGTACTTTTATTAATTTACTTAGGCAGGTGTTTGGAGGTTGCATTAGGTTGTCACCACCCTAGCATAATTCTTTATATGTATACTTAAGTACACCGTAAATTCAATATACTTATGCAGTTCTTTGTGTGTTGAATATCTTATTGTTACCCCCTTATTACACAAACATTTTGGTCTGTTCCTTTGCACTTTATAAAAAAGTACACCATAAATTAAGTATATTTGTGCAGTACTTTGCGTGTTGCATATCTAGTTGTTACCCACTTATTACCCAGTCAATTCAGCTTGTTCCCTTATACCTACACATACGTTCTTTATACTTATACTATACTTACAGAAAAGTACACTGTTATTTCTCTGTACTTTTGTGGTACTTTGTGGGTTGTAAAAAAAGTGTTACCTCTGTTTCTAATATATGAATTTGAGGTGTTGGTTAGGACAAAAACTCCTTTTAATATGAAAAAATATTCCTTCTATTGCGTGCCGTTGCTTTTATTTTGAACACAGTTTAAATCACTCGCTCCTGTCCTCAATCTGGCATCCTGCGCTTGCGTTTGTTTTGATCCAGGAGTGCAATGCCTAGTTCAACCACTGGGTGTCAAACTTACTGCACCTTTAAATAACTGAAATTATTGTGGTTACCAAACAGATATGATTTTAAAGTTAAGGTACTTTTGTAATATGCCCCCAGATCTATAGTATAATAGGTAATGTTGCAAAATCCATGTGTAGATGCTACGTAATATGCATTTGGTAAAGGAATACATGATATGTGCTGTGCACAGAGGGCACTGGAGACACAGACAGACCGATTTAAACAGAGGTGGACAGATAAGAAGAATATTAAAGTGTTTTTTTTTTTTCTTGCCCTAGTCTCTGAAATGATGCTGTGTACTGCCTTCAGCAGAAATGCATTCATCTCCGTCATGTTTTCGTCTTTTGTTAAGCCATTCTCTTCAATACAAAGCTTCCGCTGTGATAAAGTACAGCAGTCAGGGCTCTGGAAATAAACAAACCAGTGTGTAGCTTAAAAAAAAGCAGGGGAAGAGCTTCCTTGTATGTTTTTTTTTATTTGCAACAGCACACACACACACACACACACACACACACACACACACACACACACACTCATAATTAAATATAAACTATCAGCCTATTATATTCTCACACAATACTTCTGAAACAAGTTTAATTTACTGGTTGCTTTTGTTCTGAAAATGAAAACTCCAAGACAAAGTAAAACAGTCTAGTCTTTGGATGAACCTTTTAACAGAGATAAATAAGAATGTCCTACTAGAGAAGAGTTTGATTAGGAAGTAAGTCAAACAAATGCTTCATAAAGAAAAGAAAGTCCTTTTCAGGACAGTGGAAACCCACATATACAGTAGGTGGCTATCAAGAAATACTTTGTTCTTCTCTGGTCTAAAAACTAGTACCACTACACTGCAAAAAAATGAGTTTCTTATCTAGATTTTTTCTTGTTTCTAGTCCAAATATCTAAAAAGTCTTTAATCAAGAAGAATTGTCTAGACAAGCAAAATATATTGTCTTGTTTTAAGAAATAATATGCCAAAATTAAGAGAGTTTTTCCTTAAAACAAGCAAAATAATCTGCGAATGGGGTAAGCAAAATAATCGTATGTCGAAAGGAAAAACAAGATTATTTTGATAAAAAATTTTCCAAACTAGAGGTGTTCAAACACCCTGCTGAGACAGGGGGGTTTCATGGCCCCCAAATCAAATCCTTAAAAAATATTTGTCATAAAACTGAACACTGGGTTGGCCACAGGTTAAGTTAGTCGTTATGCTTTCTTTTTTCAAAGAGAAATACACAGCTTTTCATCTCCACACAGTAAGAAAATCCCTGGCACGTGCTCCTTTAACCACACCATTCTGAAGCTGCTAGAGATACAGAGGAAGATGGCTGAGATATGGGAGCTGTCAGTGCCAAGGCTGACTTTGATGATAAATGTCTGAGCGGCGAACGTTGGAGGTTCTCCTTGGATTAAGTAGCTATCTAAATAACACGAGGAAAGCATAGTGGCCAGATTTATGTTGTCCTGTTTTCAAGAGTGACCATACCCCTCCTGTAATGGCTGCTGAATCAAGGCCCATAAATCCATGTGATGTGACACGGCCCTGGACAGGTGATGGCCAGTGTGCAGCTCATGCATTTCATTGTCTAACGCTTTAATAGAGCGGCCCAGGGATCTTAAAGGCTCAACAGCAATGGAATTTAACCACAGGGCATGTGAATAAATGGGACACATTTGAGGCCTGATAATAACCAGTCAAATATAAATGATTTGCTTCAATTAATTCCACATAAAAAAATAGAACAAAGCTCTGTTTGGTCTTTAGCTGAGAAAATAGACTACACTGTAAAAATGTAATGATAAAAAAGCCAAGACTACAAATATGTTTATGTTGCTTGGTTTAACTTACAGCAGGGTAAGTATTGTGTGACGCAACTTACACAAATAAGTATTGTGTGACGCAGCTGGGATGAGAAGCAGCACCTCCAAGTCCGAGGAAAAAGGTGGTTTGTCATCTCCAGGTTAGAGGAAGGTCCTTACCCCAGATGGAGGAGTATATTGGGGTTTTGTTCACGAGTGGAAGGATAGAATGTAATATTGACATGGGATTGGTGCATCGGCAGCAGAAATGCGGTCGATGTACCGGACCGTTGTGGTAAAGAAGGAGCTGAGACGATTTACCGGTCAATCTACGTATCTACTCTAACCTATGGTCATGACCAAAAGGACAAGATCTCGGATACAAGCAGCCAAAATGAGTTACATTCGGAGGGTGGCAGGGCACACCCTTATGGATAGGGTGAGGAGCTCTGTCACTCGGAAGGAGCTCCGAATAGAGTCGCTGCTCCTCCACATCGAGAGGAGTCAGATGAGGTTGCTCATGCATTTGTTTCGGATGCCTCCTGGCTGCATAACTAGGGAGGTGTTCAGGTCAATCTGTGCTTTTGAATACACTATCGGTTGGGGAAGGAGAAAGGTGGGTCAGTCGATCGGTCAGTCAGTCAGTCAGTCAGTCGACAGTGGCCTCTAGAGGATTTACGTGAGAACAGCAGGCATGAATGGCACAAGCGAGAGAAATTTGAGTTCTGAAAAAAGTGTACACAGCAGCCTCTTGATGAATTCGCCAAAACAAAAACTGCAAAATAACGTACCACCTGGGACGTATTTGGCGCTCTCCAGAAATGTATATAGGAGTAGGTTTTCAGAATGAGCCTGGGTTGAAGAAATAAGTCTGTAAAATAACAGAAAATGTACTGGCAGCTTTATTACAAGGTTTTACAAACACCAACCCATACAATTTATCACTTCAAACTACTAAAAAAGGTTGTTGGAAGAAAGATCAAAGTTAAATTTAAGAGGAAAATTAAAAACATGAATTACAAAATACATAAAACTGGATATTTTTTAAATGTTGGCTTGTTACAGTTGAAACCAGAAATTTACATACACTTTTTTTTATGTCTGATGGTAAATCATACTAAAGGTTTACTATTTTAGGTCAGTTAGAATTACCTAAATCATTTACATTTGCTAAATGCCAGAATCATAAAAAATATATATATATATATTTATTTATTTATTAATTTCTAGAGAGTCAAAAGTTTACACACATTTCCTTGGTATTTTTTTAGCTTTGCTTTTAAACTGTATAACTTTGGTCAAATGCTTTGGGTCTCCTTCCACAAGCTTCTCACAATAGTTTGAAGGAATTTTGGCCCATTTCTCCTGACAGAATTGGTGTAACTGAGTCAGATTTGTAGGCTGTCTCGCTCGCACAAGCTTTTTCAACTCTGCTAACAAATTTTCTATAGGATTGAGATCAGGACTTTGTGATGGCCACTCCAAAACATTTACTCTGTTGTCCTTAAAGGACATTTTAACTAATTTGGCAGTATGCTTAGGGTCATGGTCTGTTTGCAAGACCCATTTGTGGCCAAGTTTTAATTTCCTGGCTGATGTCTTGAGATGTTGCTTCAGTATTTCTACATAATGTTCTTTCTTCATGATGCCATCTATGCTGTGAAGTGGACCAGTCCCTCCTGCAGCAAAACAGCCCCACAACATGATGCTGCCGCCCCATACTTCAAAGTTGAGATGGTGTTCCTAAGCTTGTAAGCTTTCCCCTTTGTCCTCCAAATGTAACACTAGTCATTATGACCAAACAGTTCAATCTTAGCTCCATCAGACCACAGGACATGTCTCCAAACATTAGTCTTTTTCCCAGTGTAATTTTGCTAATTGTAATCTTGTTTTTTTGTTGATTCTGGCTTGTTGATTTATTTTTTTTTTTTTTGTTGCGGTTTTCCTTAAATACTATTCTACAGTTAATTAACTCAAATGTTGTTAATTAGCCAATCAGAAACTTCCAAAACCTTGACACCATCATCTGAGCTTTTCCAGAGGCCTAATAATCTTATTGTATGTAAACTTGACTTTCAAGAGAAGTTATAACAATTTCTCAAAAAATATCTCTCTCATTATTCTGCTATTAAGCATAACACAAACAAATTTTATAATCCTAACTTACCTAAAAGAGAAAACGTTTAGTTACTTTAACATCTGACTTTTTTTAAATGGTTGTGCCTTTTGAATACAGTGTACTGTATGTAAACTTCTGGTTTCAATTGTATATTGAATCATAATTCATCATCTACAGCTTTTCTTAATATTTCTCCATAACTGAAGCATATCTTTTCCACCAAATGTTCTACATATTCTCCCACATTGTTTCAGCATGCATTAGCATTTCAATTCAGTTTCAAACAGATGCATGGAGGAAACTGTTGTGAAAATAAAATCCCTCTACCTGATCAGTGCAGTGCAAGTAATCAAACGGTTCAAATTCATCTGCAATTCCAACAAGGCTTCGTAAGCCTGCCTTAAACATAACCTCATAGCCTCCAATTGATGAGACTGCGGACGAACATTTCATTTAGAAAGCCTTAAAGTAAAGGTCAGTATTAATGTCAGAGAACTCATGTCTTGTTTGGGAACGCGTCTGTCTCCTGTGAAAGGATTACCGGAAAAAATATTGGTAGATCTGAAGGGCTGAGAAGCAAATACTTACAAAATATTGTAAATTAAATTTGAGCTCTGAAAAAATTTTCATTATATTGCTGCAACACCGAGAGACTCCTGTCATTTAATTGAAAGGATATTTATGCCTAAACATGCATGAAAATATCTCGCCTTCAAGAAGAGAGGAAAATGCAGATAAAAAGAGCAATCAATTGTAGCGCGCAATGAATAGTAAGTACAGAACTCATGAATAAAAATGCTAAATAATGTTTCCCTGTGCCATAAACATAGCCATTTGCATATCCTCTCTGTCTGATGCCAGTTAGCCCTGTGAGAGTGTGCAAGTTTGGCATCTATCACGGTCTGTCAATACAAATGTGTCAGCTGGCAGTGCACAAGTGGCATGGTCGATACTCCCGCTGCCCTCTGACAATCCTGGCATCCTGCATCTCGGCTCCCCTGGGCCCAGCTGTGTGCCAGTCGTCCTGTTTGTGTTATGTTACCCAAAATGCCATGCCAATATATCCCTGGCTGTGCATCTCCGAGATAATCAGCATGTTTCTGCTGAATATTTCATTAATGGCTTTAGTACAGCTCTTTCTGGCTCCTGAACACAGTTGATTGTGTAAGTTGGTACAAAAAAAATGCAATTATTCGAAGCCAAAACAAACGCTAATGATGTACTAATGGACAGACGCAATTTTGTTTGTGTTTTAAAGCTTTTATATATCCTCTCGCAAGCTGCTTTGTCGTTTTGGGGATTGAAAGTCTAAATGAATAACCTTCTGGCTTTAAAGTCTGAAATATAAATTAAAAACCAAAGCCTGTGTTGTTGAGCATGTTTTGAATGGACCAAAACAGTAAATAATAAGTTATAATATAGGGCTTAATTAACTTGTCTTCTGCCTGCCATAATGTGCAGCTTTTGCAAATCACTTTGGATAAAAGCTGAATAAATAAATGTGAAGGACAAACATGCTGTTTGGAGTGACGTTTTCCCCCTCTCTTTCTCTTTCAGGTACTGCTGAAGAATATGCAATCCACTGAAGACTATATACACTCACCGGCCACTTTATAAGGTACACCTTACTAGTACTGGACCCCCTTTTGCTCTCAGAACTGCCTTAATCCTTCGTGGCATAGATTCAACAAGGTACTGGAATTATTGCTCAGCGATTTTAGTTCATATTGAGATGATAGCATCACGCAGTTGCTGCAGATTTTGTCGGCTGCACATCAATAATGTAAAACTCTCGCTCCCGTGCTCTATTGGATTGAGATATGGTGATTGTGCAGGCCATTTGAGTACAGTGAACTCATCGTCATGTTCTATCCTGCTAGAAGTAGCCATCAGAAGATGGGTACACTGTGGTCATAAAGGGATGGACATGGTCAGCAACAATGCTGAGGTAGGCTGTGGCGTTGACACAATGCACTAATGGGCCCAAAGTGTGGCAAGAAAATATCCCCACACCATTACACCACCACCACCACTGAACCGTTGATACAAGGCAGGATGGATTCATGCTTTCATGTTGTTGATGCCAAATTCTGACCCTACCATCCGGATGTAGCAGCAGAAATGGAGACTCATCAGATCAGGCAACATTTTTCCAATCTTCTATTTTCCAGTTTTGGTGAGCCTGTGTGAATTGTAGCCTCGGTTTCCTGTTCTTAGCTGACAGGAGTGGCACCCGGTGTGTTCTTCTGCTGCTGTAGCCCATCTGCCTCAAGGTTGGATGTGTTGTGTGTTCAGAGATGCTCTTCTGCATGCTTCGGTTGTAACGAGTGCTTATTTGACTTAATGTTGCCTTTCTATCAGCTCGAAACAGTCTGGCCATTTGGATTGAATTCTGCTTTAATTGAGATTTTTCAATATTTTTTTATGGAAATTATTATTTTATTGGATTTTAAGCTTAACTGCTTTAACCTTTCTCTCATATCCTTGCTGTCATAAATTATCTGGAAAATGAGAGAGAAAAAAACATTTAACTTGACTTATTTTAACGGGATGCAAACCTACTGTGGGAGTGTATTCCTGTGCCAGTATAAGTAACAAAACAGAAGTATATAAGTTTTACACATCCATACATTTAGTGTATGCTTAATAAAACACACAATTTTTAATCTAATGAAGGAAAAACAATAAAATAAAAAACTAATTTAGATGTAGCTTATCTATTCACTCCAAATTAAATGACCCTCTTAAATCAGAAAGTCACAGTGTAAAAGTGAAAGCACTGAAGCAGAACTAAAGCACTGTGAGAAATATTAGTATCTGCTCAGCATAACAGCTTTAAAAACACAGATTAAAGGGAATAGACTGATTAATTATGTTTAAGTGAAGTATGTACTGTAAAAATATATTGAAAAGAGTCATGACTTTTTTTAGTAATTGTTTTTAAACTTGTAAACCTTGTGTTTTTAAACTAGGTCTAACACCTGGATAACCATAAATAAGCATAAATATTGTGCAGAGATGCACAAAAAAAAAAAACAGGATGAATATATGTTTCTGCTCTTGGTGCTCAGGGTAAAGTGTCAACATTTGCTAATTAGAAACAAGCTCTTGGGTAACTTAGAAATGAGGCCGTCCAGAGCATATGTATCTGCAAGATGTGGAATATATATACAGTTGAAGTCAGAATTATTAGCCCCCTGAATTATTAGCCCCCTGTTAATATTTTCCCCAGATTTTTTCAACACATTTCTAAACATATAGTTTTAATAATTAATCTCTAATAACTGATTTATTTTATCTTTGCCATGATGACAGTAAATAATATTAGACTAGATATTTTTCAAGACACTTCTACACAGCTTAAAGTGACATTTAAAGTCTTAACTAGGTTAATTAGGTTAACTAGGCAGGTTAGGGTAATTAGGCAAGTTATTGTATAATGATGGTTTGTTCTGTAGACTATCAAAAAATATATAGCTTAAAGTGGCTAATAATATTGACCTTAAAATGTAAAAAAAATAAATTAAAACAGCTTTTATTCAAGCAGTTAAAATAAAAGCAGCTAATTCAAGCAGTTTTTAATTTTTTTAACACCATACAATAAGACATCCATTTAATGGTGCAGAAATTTAAACTCGTCATCATTTGTTTTACGTCAAAAATATGTTGTCTTTGAGAAAGCCAATCAAAATTTATTGTAGGTCAGCATACACTCATTCTCCTTTAAACACTGAAAACTTAAATATACAGTGCATCCGGAAAGTATTCATAGAGCTTCACTTTTTCCAAATTTTTTTATGTTACAGCATAAAAATATTAATGGAGTACCTTCGCAACAACTCGGTGAATGTCCTTGAGTGGCCCAGCCAGAGCCCAGACCTAAATCCTATTGAACATCTTTGGAGAGATCTGAAAATGGCTGTACACCGTCACTTCCCATCCAACCTGATAGAGCTTGAGAGGTACTGCAAAGAGGAATGTGCAAAAATTCCCAAGAAGCATTCAAGAAGCATTAGCAATCTCTTGAGCAGCAACAACACTATCACAAATCATGTACTTCATTACTTGTTTGTTTGCATCCGACTTTAAAATGGACAAATATAGCATGTCTACATACTTAAGATGTATTATGCAGGAACATGGTGCACATGGATGTCACCATACTGGGCATTAACATGGAAATGGTTAACAGAACACAAAAGAAGAAATTCTGAGGTATGTTGGAAACCTGTAACCATTGACTTCCATAGTAGGAAAAACAAATACTATGAAAGTCAATGTTACAGGTTTCCCAGAATTCTTCTTATTTTGTATCTAACTGACAAAGTCAAGGGTGAGTAAATGATGACAGAATTTTTATTTTTGGGTGAACTAAACCTTTGCTTTTTATATTCCTGCATTTAGCAGATACTTTTATAAAGTGCATCTTGAATTCAAGGTATTCATTATGAGGTATTTGCCTTGAGCAAAAAAGTTTTGTGCTCACCCTGTGTGTCAACCTGTACTTTGAGACCCTTATTATTAGTTAGTAGCCACAGATTTCACAAGATGGTGCCAATTAGCACTGCATTGGTTTGAAAAGAGAGAGCCAGCTGATTTGACAGACATGAAAAAAGCACTGGTCAACAGGCTTGTCATTATACACTCACTGGACTTTTTATGTACACTTGTTCAACTGCTCGTTACCACAAATATCTAATCAGCAACATCACAGCAAATTATGGCTCATTTCCACTAAGCAAAACGGTTTGGTACAGTACAGCACAGTATGCATTTATTTCTGTTTCCACTGTCAGAAGTACCAAATTATCAAACCGTACCACTTTTTTGGGACCTTTTCATAAGGGTGAAGTTGTTCTTACTGCTGACTACTATTGGTTTACAGATAATTGCTATTTGAATATGCAACAAGCCAGAAAAACAACAGCAAAGTAAGCATCTTTAAAAAACACAGAAGCATGACACGTCATATAACAAAAATGGCACACAGTAATGAACCATGGCCAACTCGATCATGTATTTGGGAATGTAGACATGGTCAAGCTATAGAGCTGTGGTCTTTACCAACAGATGTAAGCAGAGTGCCGTCTGCTTTAAAGAACTAACGTAGAGCACCATCTGCTGTTAAAAACTAACGTAGAGCACCATCTGCTGTTAAAAACTAACCTAGA
>CAIGQZ010035013.1:11985195-12014536 GCA_903798205.1 Danio tinwini
ATATATACATATTAAAGCATGGGGTGGAAGCATCCATTGCCTGAAAAAGCATCATGTGGGCATAGGGTTGGTTATCATACACAGTTCTAGGCTCAGAAGAATTCCTCTATTCGTTTTTAGAGGAATTAAGGGTTTAGAAAAGGAGAAAATGGGGTAGGTACAAAACTATAAACTGTTGATGGGTGTAAAACCAGTTGTTTTTGGACCAGAAAAGCCCAGTGTCCCATCACCTTTGGCCTATACTAAAGCAGTGATTAATTAGTGATCAGTTAAGAAATTAGTGTTTCCACATGTGAGGAGCGTGTGTGTTAGCCTTATGAATAAGTGTAGCATTTTGATTGTCTATGTTTGGAAAAGGAAAGCAAGTGGCTTCCTGTTAGATTGGTGTGATTTAGGTAGAGAGTTGTTTGTAATGTTTTGAAAAAAGTGTTTTCTGCAATTGAAAACTCAAGTTCAACACTGAGAAATAGCTTCTGGTTTAGGACATTTGATGTGTAGTTTTGCATTTTTTTTTTTTTTGCAAAAATTGTGTGACATGAAAGGATTTTGTGTGTAAGCAGTTGGAAAAAATGGCATTATTAGTATTATTTATTATATGCATATTTATATTTGTTTTAATAAAAACTAGTTTAGATTTGTCCACCTGTCAGGTTTTGGAGACGTCTGCATCATCATATGGGGCATTAGAATAGGATGTGTGTTTAGGATGACCACACTTCATTATTATTGTTCATTTATTCCTTTGCTGGGAATTATAACTGAATTTAGAAATAGTTTTGAAACAAATCTTTGCATTTAACAAGCGATATTAAATATGTAGGCTAATAGATGTCTTCAGTGGAGTGAGTTTCCACTATTTCCTTACTCCACCAAAGTAAAGGAGTAAAGTAAAAAGTAAAAGTAAAGAGAAAGTAAAGAGGCCGAATGGAGGAGGCTCGTTCTTTATCCTCGCACTGCAGATGGTCTGTTTAACTGTTTTTGTGCTAGTGAAGCATTCAGTTTTTCCATTTACAAAGTCCGCCATGTAAACAGCAAATGCATGATGACGCAATGCAACTGACTCGTATAGAGAATAGTAGATAAGACTTTGATTGGTTTAATGTATGTTATGTTAAAAACACACCCATAACTCATTAAGAGAATAAGCACAACCCTCTTAGAACATGTATTTTCTGTCCTTAAAATGTAGCAAAAGTGGATTCAGACACACCATGAATGTTTTTGCACCATGCGCTTTATGCTTTGCGCTTAGATCATTAAAACAGAGCACTATATGTTTTGCTTGTGTAGAAAATGCAACTTTTTAAAAGAATTTTTAGATAATTGTACTAAAACCAAGACAAAATAAAGAAAAGCTTTTTTATTGCAGTGTAGAAATGAATTAGAAGTGCTATCGCTTGTCTTTTCTGCAAGCTTGTAACTCAAGAAATATTAAATATATCTTTATATCCTTTTCGATGTTGGTTTTTAAAACGTTTCTCTTCAAGAAACGAATTTTTTTTGATAACTGTTTTGATTTTTCTTTTCAAAGAAATATAAAAGGAATAGCAACTATTCAAAATGAAAACCCAACTCAAGCTTCAATAGCACAAAAATAATGCACAAACAGCATAATCTAGTTACGGAATAAATAAAATAAAAAGAAGAAAAATAGATCAATAAAACACGCTTACAAAGAAGATTAAAAAGCTGACGCCGAATGAAAAGCAGCATGCCACCTATTCATAGTCTTAGCATGGGATCAGAAATCTTTTTTAACTGCCCTCTTTAAATGTAAGACGTATTATTTGCATGCAAATTGACCACATGAGATCCCCATGTGTCTTCAAATGGATCATACAGGGTGTTGAAATAAAGATATCAGAAGGAAAGATTACTGGGAAAGGATAAGAAAAGGATACTGAGATATACTGTAATTCTTTTTGTGTTACAGACGTGCACTAATCCGGTGGGGGGAGGGGGGTACTATGAAAAGGGCTTTTCCTAATTGCCTCAGTATCTCAAATGGAAGTATCATTTTGATCCCCTACTTTGATCCCCCTAACTTTAACAAGAAAAAATACCCATACTGCAGGTTGATGGAAAGTATCACAGTAAAAGTACTTATACAGAACTAAAAATAAACTCAAGCAAAAGTACACATATTTAAAATATTTAGTAAAGTACAATTCCTGAGAGAAACTACTCAGTTGCAGTAATTTGGGAATTTGTAATCCGTTTCTTTACCCCAGTGTTTCCCAACCCTGTTCCTGAGGCGCACCAACATTACATATGTTGGGTGTCTCCCTTATCTGACCCATTCATTTCAGGTTTTGGTTTCTTTTTATGTTCTGATAAGTGGATTCACGTGTGTTTGATTAGGAAGAGGATGCAAATGTGTACTGTTCGTGTGCATTCAGGAACAGGGTTGGGAAACTGATTTACACCACTGTTGTTACATAATATGTATTTATATTGATACTTAATACTTAATAAACAGTCTTAGGTTGAATATTTATGCAGTGATGAATATGTTTTTAGCCAGCTATATTACTTTTAAGAATATTTTTATCACTTAAGCCGCTTTTCCACTGCACACGACATTTGGACACGACTGTCGGAATACGCCCCCTTGTGGCAATCGCACTAAATTTTTTGTTTTGTTTTGTCGTGCACCATGGGAGAGAAGCTGTTCTTGCAGTGTCCGAAATAAAGGAGTACAAAAGCAAGAGCCTTTATTCTCCATGCGTTCACCATGGTTGAATGAATCAATACTAGACACTCGTAGGTCTGCTAAACATTTTGGAGAGAATGTCGAGACAACCTTAAAGATTTTTATTTTTTATTACTCATTTATGAATAGAAATATTTTTTCTTTATATAATTCAGAAAATAAGGGAAAAACAATTTCTCGTCTCACGCACAAACCTGCTTGGACAACACTGGATACATCACATCCGGTCGGCCGGTCGCATACGGTCTAGTCGCAGGAGTTTAAATATTTCAATGTATCTGCAGCTCAAATCGGACCTGAATATCCAGCATACGGAGGTGATCGGAGAGCTCCAGGACTACTCTCCATTGGAAATGAATGACTTTCAGTCTGTTGTTTGTCATGTGCAGTGGAAAGGCAGCTTAACTGATGTAGTCTTTTACTTCTTAAACAATGCTGAGAAACATATGCAAAAATTCATCAGGTTCAACAAATGATGAAGAGTGCTCCCTTTATTAATAAGTTATGAAACATAACACATATAGTAAATGTTATTAAATGTTATTAAAAGTTAATGTTATTAACTTTGTTAGTTAATGTTATTTAAGTTCATGTAAGTTCATATTAACTCATAGTGCATTCACTAATGCTAACAAGCATAACTTTGGATTTTAATAATGCATTAGTTGATGTTGAACTATGATTAATAAGTGCTTTACAATATTATTTATACTTGGTAAATGTTAGTAAACACATGAATCACACTACACAGCATTGTTGGTTTACAAAAAATTCAAACAAACTAAATCCTGTTGCAGTACTTCACTTGATTTTGGTTTTATTGTGAAGAAAAAAACAAGAAAACGTGTAAATTACTGTGTTAAATGAGAATCTGAAATATTTTATGGCATACTTCAAAAAATAAAGATGATTTAGTATTCAGTAATGTTTTATTTTGATTATGTCTTTAAATCAATTGGTCTTAAACTTCATATTTTCTGATTTTCATAGCATATGTATTAATTCCGGTACTTTTACCATAAACCGACATATCAACCATTTGGTAAAGGCTGATATTTTCGCAATTATGGGATGTGTTGAAAAATAAAAAACATTGATTCTGTTAACTAGCAACATTAGGTAAACATTTTTCTATTGCTTTTTTCTTGGTGGTGCAGTAAAGGGTTAACTAGCATCAAATAATGAACCATTATTCTAAAGTGCTACCCAATGCCGTAATGAAACAAACACCTTAAAGATGGTCACTTTAAGACCCAAAGGAAAGCCACACTGTAAAGTTTACTCAATCCAATGCATGTTCAATAGGGATCGTGTCAATTGGTGGTCAATAAATGAGGCCTTCTGAAGTATCTGGTATAAAGTCATACACTTGTTTTTACAGCCTTACTGTAAAAAGTCACGAAGGTAAACAAAACAGAAGAATTATAAACTTTGCTGACCACAAAAGCTTAAGAACTTAACTTCAGCCAAAATACAAAAGCCACAGAAAAAGTTTTGTAGGGTTTTTGTCAAGAGAACTAGGCTGATGCAAACTTTTATGACTTTTTTTTTTCTAATCACTGTAGCGCTCCGTTGCATAATAATGGTATTCTACCTTGTATAGCGGTCTTCTGACATCTATAGGGCAGTTCTGAATCACTTCATCCACAACATCTGAGATGGGCTGCATGAAGTCTGGGTTGGCAAACTGCAGAGTTAAAAGACCTTTTACTACACACTTTTCAAAGGTCATTCTGGGTATACATGCTGAATAATTCAAAGAGTGTGGTGTTTTTACCTCGGGGTGAAAAAATATCTCTGGTCCCAGAAAACGCTCGTATCCAACATCTATTTGAAATTCATTTTTGCTGATAGCATTGATTCCCTTGTATTTTTTAATCCATTTTCCAGGGTCCATGTCATATTTGGTGAATTCCTTCACGATGTCTGGACAGATGTAGCAATACCTTTCCTTAAGATGGCAACAAAACAACACAGAGTAATGCATAAATACATGAAATGAACAATAGTTGTACTGCATACAGTATAAATATCAGCAAGCATCACAATACAGATTTTATTTTATTTTTTAATCCAAGGGCTTGCTGAATAATACAGTGCCTATAGAAAATATTCATACCCTGTTAAAATCTACAACTTTACTCACATTACAGCCTGCTTTCAAAAAGCCTTCGGGATATTCAGGATCAATCATGCATGTTTTTTGGGAATGCAAAAAGCTTTAATTTTTCTGGAAAGCAGTACAGGACTTTACAGCCAAACTCCATTGGACAACACACCAACACTATACCACCTTGGTACAGCTCATTGTGGACTTCAGGAAGGGACGAACAGGCTCACATGATCCCATCTACATCAATGGGATGGCCGTCGAGCCTGTATCATCCTTCAAGTTCCTGGGGACCCAAATCTCCAAGGACCTTTCCTGGACCACCAAAACCTCCAGCCTGGTCAAGAAGGCTCACCAGCGCCTATTTTTCTTAAGGCAACTTAAAAAGAACCAGCTGTCATCAGCCGTCTTGGTGAACTTCTACCGCTGCACAATAGAAAGCATCCTGACGAACTGTGTCACAGTCTGGTATGGAAGCTGCTCTGTTGCGGAGCGTAAGGCACTGCAGCGGGTGGTGAAAACTGCCCAACGCATCACAGGGACCACACTGCCAGCCATAGAGGACATCCAGAGGAAACACTGTCTGCGCCGAGCACGCAGTATTCTTAAAGATTCCTCTCACCCTGCTCACAGACTGTTTTCTCTCCTGCCTTCTGGCAGGCGCTTCAGGCTCCCCCGGACAAAAACCAGCAGACTAAAGAACAGCTTCTTCCCCAGAGCTGTCTCCCTCTTGAACTCTGCTCCCCACTGACTTTTTGCCCCCCTAATACACCCCACTCTCCTCTCCTCATAACTCAGACTCATCATAATCACTGCACTACTTAACATTTGCACATTTAAAAATTACATATTCATTGCACTGATTCATTTATTTGAACTGTACACACCTACTGCACATGTACATTTGTAAATTATGTACACACCCACTGTACATATACATTTGTAATTATGTTTATCTATCTGCACACTTCTGATTATTAATAGCAACCTGTACTTTTATCCATCTATTGTAAATTTCTGTTCATAGCTAATACAACCTGTATATAATGTTCATAGTACATCCATTTGTAAATATCACCATAGTTTTTCTATAACTGCACTTTATAACTTATACCTGTATCCTGCACTTGCTGCTATTGCACTCCTGGTTAGACCTAAACTGCATTTCGTTTTCTTGTACTTGTACATGTGTGATGACAATAAAGTTGAATCTAATCTAATCTAATAAAGAGACTCGGCATCATCTCCTTTCTAGCAAAGAAATGCATTTTGCTCAACTGGAACCAACAAAGGCCTCCAACATTTGAACTGTTCATACAACTCTTGAATGAAACAATGCTCTTGGAACAATATTCATACTACTTAAGAAACAAAGGGGATGTCTTTCAAAAAATATGGATGCCTCTAATGAACCTCTGACTCTCTGAATACCTCTGATGTATTTTCATAGTATGTTTGACTTTACTCAATCACAGCATAACTTTTCTGTGTATTACGATTTTTGTATTCTGCTTGTATGTTTATTTGGGTTTTTTTTTCTCTTGACTTTTGCTGCTATACTTGTCTACTGATATCCTTGTCTTTCTCCTTTTTTTGTTTATGTTTGTATGTTCATTAAAACCAATAAACAAAGAATTATAAAAAAAAAATAGGGCTTGGCGATTAATCGAAAAGTTATCGAAATCGACATTCAAAACTGATCTAATAATCAATCAAATTTTCCAGGTCAATTTTTTCAATTACTTTTTCTAGTTCTTTTTTGACTGTTCTTTTTAGGCAATGTGTATTTGAATATCAGTTGTTCAATGTTGATCATAAATAATCATAAATAGTAAAAAAATAAATTAATAAAATAAAAAAAGCCTTCGGGATAAAGGCACAGGTTAGGAGAAGGCTACAAAAACAGTTCAAAGGTTGGAAGTTATTTGGAATGTGGTTTGATTTCAAGCTGTATGACAAAGAAAGTAATTATTTTAATGTGTATGATGATTTTCTACAGGCACTGTATATGACTCTGAAAACTGCTTTGAAATTATTTAGATGATGTAAAAAAAGGAATTTGTTCACAAATTATACACAGTCTGCAGGCTATTAGCATTTATAGTTCAAGTCAGAATTATTAGCCTTCCTGAATTACTAGCTCCCTGTATATTTTTTCCTAATTTCTGTTTAATGGAAAGAAGATCACAACACATTTCTTAACATAATAGTTTTAAATTAGTAATAACAAATTTCTAACAACTGATTTCTTTTATCTTTGCCATGATGCCAGAACATAATATTTGACTGGATGCTTTTCAAGATACTAATATTCAGCTTTAAGTTCAATTTAAAGGCTTAATTAGGTTAATTAGGCAAGTTGGGTAATTGGGTAAGTCATTGTATAACAATGGTTTGGTCTATAGACAATGGGGGAAAATATTGCTTAAGGGGGCTAATAATATTGTAATAAATAATATATAAAATAAACAATGATTTTGAAAGATGTTTCTTATTCTCACTAAGGTTTAATTTATTAATTTTCTTGTCGGCTTAGTCCCTTTATTAATCTGGGGTCGCCACAGCAGAATGAACCGCCAACTTATCTAGCACGATTTTACGCAGCGGATGCTCTTCCAGCCGTAACCCATCTCTGGGAAACATCCACACACTCATTCACACTCATACACTACGGACAATTTAGCCTACCCAATTCACCTGTACCACATGTCTTTGGACTGTGCATGGTTTGGGATCTGTAGAGCTGCGCATCGATGGATTTGCTCTTCAGTGTTTGGACTCTCAGTAGTGATTATTAAACCACACTGACCTGAGCTGAACTGAACTGAACTTAAACACTGAAAACTGAACTGACACTGTTTACATTCACTATAAACTTCCATGTGAAGCTGCTTTGACACAATCTACATCGTATAAGCGCTATACAAATAAAGATGAATTGAATTTAACTGTGGGGGAAACCGGAGCACCCGGAGGAAACCCACGCGAACGCAGGGAGAACATGCAAACTCCACACAGAAACGCCAACTGACCCAGCTGTGTCGCCAGGTTTAATTTATGTAATAAAAAATACAGGGGAAAAAATAAACAAAAAGGTGAATAGTAGGTACAGTAACAAGTTCCTTCAGAAATTGCTATAAAGTGATAATTTAGTGCTCAAAAAAGCATTTCTCATTATTATCAATTTTGAAAACAGAAATTGACCAAAAGCTAAGAGAGATATTTCTTTTTCAAATAAATGCTACAAAATAAAAGTTACTTATTAATCACAGAATTGTAAGATAAATCCATCACGATTAATAAAAAAAAGGTTTGAACAGTGAACAATTATTATTACATTTTTTTCCAACTGCAACAGTTACTACAGTAAAGCAGTGATTAGTTAAGCAATTAATGTTTCCTCATTTGAGGAACGTGTGACCAGGTGAATAAGTGTAGCATTTTTATTGGTTGTGTTAAAAAAAAAAGCAAGTCACTTCCTGCTAGATTTTTTTGTTTTAGGTAGAGAATTGTGTGTAGTGTACTAAAAACTGATTTCAAGCCCACAGTTGTGGAGATTTAGAGTGTATTTTAGCATTTTAACTGAGAGGTTTCAGAAATCCTGTGATATGAAAAGATTTTGTGTGTAAGCAGCTGGAAAAAACTGTAACGTACCAATAAAATTGATCACCAATTCAGCATATTAAAATAATTTTTGACAGACCACTTGTCATTGAACACTGATGTAATGGTTGCTGAACATTCAGCTTTGTAATGTAATGTAATTTGTGTATTTATATAGCGTATTTATCGTGTATGACCATACACCCAAATCACTTCACAATCATGAGGGGAGTCTTTCCACACCACCACCAGTGTGCAGTATCCACTTGGATGATGTGACGGCAGCCACAGGACAATGGGGCCAGTGCACACACCACACACTAGCTATTGGTGGAGTGGAGAGACAGTGATAGAGCCAATTCAGTGGATGGGGATGATTAGGAGGCCATGATGGGTAAGGGCCGATGGAGGGAATTTGGCCAGGACATCCCTGCTCTTTACGAGATATGCCATGGGATTATTAATGACCATAGACAGCCATGACCTCGGTTTAACGTCTCATCCGAAAGACAGCAACCACTGACAGTATGGCGTCCCCTTCACTTTACTTGGGCATTAGGACTCACAAAGACCGCAGGTTGAGTGCCCCCTGCTGGCCTCACTAACACCACTTCCAACAGCAACTTAGTTTTCCCATGTGGTCTCCCATGCATGGTACTGACCAGGCTCAGCCCTGTTTAGCTTCAGTGAGTAACTGGTCTTGGGCTGCAGGTTGATATTTGTCATCAACAAATTATTAAAAACAAGTTATTTTTAATGGTAATAATGCAATACAACATTATTGTTTTTATAGTATTTTTGTACGGTATATACAATTTTCAGCCTTTGTAAAAATAAGAGCCTGCTTTTAAAACAACATAAGCTCATTCTGAAAATGTAGCCCTATATACATTTCTGGAGATCGCAAATTATGTAGCCAGAGGAACGTGTGGCTGCATTTCGTCTTTAAAACTACTAGGTGTTATGACACAGTTCCTTTTTGCGCTTACCAGCTGACCACCTGGCTTTCCAACAGTTACCAGTTTGGGTCAATCTGTGCTTTTGAAAACACTATTGGTTGGATTTAGGGAAAGAGGCAGGTGGGTCAGTCAATCTGTCAGTCGACAGCAGCCTCTGGTGGATTTACATGATAACAGCATGCACGAATGGCACTCACGAGAGAAATTTAAGATCTCAAAGAGCATACACAGCGCCCTCTGGTGGATTTGCAAAAAAACAAAAACTGCAAAAAAAATGTAGCTCCTGGGACGTATTTGGCGCTCTCCAGAAATGTATATAGGGGTACATAATCAGAATAAGCCTGGGTTGTTTTAAAACATTTAAAGGTAAATGTAAAATGTAATATCAAACTGAAATATATGAAAACTCAGTGTTCCGATTGATTTATTTGAAAGAAAGACATAATCATCTCTGCCGTTACGCACTTTAACAGCTTTCGCAGTCTCCAGCGACTGTTCTGGAGGAATGCCAATCTCTCGCTCTCTCAGCAGCTGTTGAATGAAGTAGGTGATGTCTCTGCCTGCTATGGGGATGTGCTTTATACAACTGCCAATCACATACCCTTCTGCCTGAAAGATAAAATAAACACAAACCAACAATCTTAATGGATGTTTGTTTGCAGATACCACATAAACAAATTCATGCATTTTGCTTAGCTTTTTTGAAGGCGCTGTACTGTATATATTTAGCTTGTTTACCACTGGTATGGCATGAGTAACTCCATCACCACTATCAATCACTATTCCTGTTAGTGTTCGTTCTCCAACTTGTCTTGAAGTCCAAGATGCTGCCAACGCCAAAACAGCCTGAAAGATGATGAGATAGAGGTAAAAAATATATATATCTTTAAAATGACATACTCATATTGCTTACAACATATTCCATAAAGAATGAATGTAATTAGGTAAATCATCCTATAATGATGGTTTGTTTTGTAGACAATCAAAAAAATTGCTTAAAGGGGCTAATAATATTGACTCTAAAATTTAAAACTTCTTTTATTCTAGCCGAAATAAAATAAATAAGACTTTTTTCCAGAAGAAAAAATATTACAGGAAATGTTAAACATCATCTGGGAAATATTTGAATATTTGATGGCTAATAATTTTGACCTTAACTGTATAACACATTTTACTATAGTACTGTGCCGTTTAAAACACTATAGTGTATACTATCAATTACTATATTTTTCAAGTCGGTATATACAGGGCCGGCGCATCCATAGAGGCGACAACCCATCCAACCCCCCCACCCTCCAGATCCTAAATTTCATCCACGACACATCCATCCCCCAGTCCTCACTTTCATCCAAGATGCCCTCCCCCGGTCCTCAATTTCGTCCGCGACACCTCCAACTTTCACTTCGCGAACCGGTCACTTCCGTTTTCGCTTTCGGGTTGAGGGAGTTTTAGGTTGTTTTCCTAGAGTGCCAATTCAGCTTGCTTTGGCCCAGGGTATATACTACACTACCTAACAAAAGTTGTGTTGCCTATAAGTTTTTGGAACAAAAAATAATAACTTGACTTCTAGTTGATAATTTGGTATCAGAAGTGGCTTATATGAAAGGCAAAGACCTCTAGATTACTTTTTTTACCAAAATAAAATATGATCATGCCTTGATTTTTAATTATTTAATTAGGACAGTAAGTTCTGACTTTGGTTAGACAAAAGTCTTGTCACTTAACAGAAATAATGTTCAGTACAGAATATAAAGTCATGGTGCAGTGGAAGAAGAATTTATATTGTGAATGACTCCATCATGAGCTTGGACGACTGCATCCATTCATCTCTGCAATGCCTCAAATAATTTATTATTAATGTCATCTGGAATGGCAAAGAAAGCGTTCTTGCAGGACTCCCAGAGTTCTTTGGATTCATCTTCAATACCTCCTCCTTCATCTTACCCCAATCATGCTCAATAATGTTCATGTCTGGTGACTATGCTGGCCAATCCTGGAGCACCTTGGCCTTCTTTGCTTTCAGGAACTTGGATGTGGAGGCTAAAGTATGAGAAGGAGCACCATACTGCTGAAGAATTTGCTCTGTCCTGTGGTTTGTAATGCTATGGGCTGCACAAATGTCTTAATACCTCACTGTCTGTTCACAAGGAAGGTGGTGAGAATGTCAAAACTCATCACATTGATTTAGTATTTAAAAGCTTTACATCAGCAAATCAGTTACATTGCAGCATTAAAAACCATGCTTTCTAGCGTGAAAATATTGTCCCTCTTTATCAAATTAATTGAACAATGAAAGATCAAGTTGTGGCGACTCGGTGGCGCAGTGGTTATCGCTGTCGCCTCACACCAAGAAGGTCACTGGTTCAAGCCTCGGCTGGGTCAGTTGGCATTTCTGTGTGGAGTTTGCATGTTCTCCCCCTGTTCACGTGGGTTTCGTCCAGGTGTTCCAGTGTTCCAGTTTCCCCCACAAGTCCAAAGACATGCGGTACAGGTGAATTGGGTAAGCTAAATTGTCCGTGGTGTATGTGTGTGAATGGGAAAGTATGGGTGTTTCCCAGTGATAAGTTGCAGCTGGAAGGGCATCCGTTGCGTAAAACATATGCTGGATAAGTTGGCGGTTCATTCCGCTGTGGTGACCCCAGATTAATAAAGGCACTAAGCCGAAAAGAAAATGAATGAATGAATGAAAGATCAAGTTGTTTTTGCTTCACTTATCCAATGTGTCCATGTATTGGAAATATTCTGAATTCGTTATAGTTGACATGAGATTCCCGCTTTTTTTTAAGAAAAAAAAAATATAACATTAATGCAAATCAGTAACTCTCCAGTAACTTTTTTAATGTATGTCCCTGTAAGAAAACACTGTAAATAATTGGAAAACCGGTGACCGCAAAAAATAAAACCCATTGGAATAATTGTGGTCGGAACCAAAGTTCACAGGACTGTTCTCTGGGCTCCTCTCAAGTGGTGGACTTCAACATTTCAATTGGTTGCACTCATACCACGTCACAGCTCATTACCATAAAGTTGACTTGATTTCAATTCTCCTCGATGCCCCAATGACTTCCGGCTACTTTGACGCTCTCGACGCTTTCGGTGTAAATGCACAGTCAGGCTGTTGATGTTGCCATCCAATCTGCAGATCTCTCGTACGCCCCCATACTGAGTGTAACCCCAAACCATGATTTTTCCTTCACCAAACTTGACTGATTTCTATGAGAATCTTAGGTCCATGTGGGTTCCAGTAGGTCTTCTGCAGTATTTGTAATGATTGGGATGACATCTTTAGAAAAAAATCTACCTTCTGCCACTTTTCCAAATTATAAAGCTGAAGTCAAGTTATTATTTGTTGCTCTTACAACTGAGATCGACGACAAGACTTTTGTCAGGCAGTATTGATCAGAATATATGATTTGAAATATTAAATGTAATTAAACATTTTTTACCTGAACAGCGATGTACAATCCTGGGATGTTGAATGTTTCAAACATGATCTCAGCTAAGTATTCCCGGTTCTCTGGGGTATTTAGAGGAGGTTCTGTCTAAAGACAAAATATAGCGCTGCAACATCATCAGGATAAACAGATACAAAAGGCCTGTTTGAATAAATGATTTGTGCTCTTTTGTAATGCAAAAATCTGTGAGTGTTTTGTCATCATCAAACAGAGTAGTGAGACAAAAGCACTGGACGTACTGGAAACATCCAGACATGAAAAAATGTTGCACTCTGGTACAGACAAAGCAGCATAATCTATCATTTCGCAAACAATAAATATTTCATTGGGTAGCTTCAATTATGCATGTGAGTCCTCTGTTTCTAAGTGGGAAGAATCTGTTACACAAATCGCTTTAAATCACTGTAGCAAACACTACATAATCAGTACAGCATACAGTACCATCAGGAAGTTGTGGTCTTCAGGTTCAGCTCGAAGATATTTAAATATAACCTGCTCCATGAACTTTTCCATGAAGTCCCAGTCCTCTATAATACCATGTCTGATGGGCCACTAATGTGTAAAAAGAAGAAAAAAAGTTAATAGTTACTAGAAAAATTATGCATTGTGTTTATAATTGTTGGAATATCTAGCCAATTGCATGTGTTTTCAATAAAATAAGGCCAGGAGAGAGTTTTCTTCAATATCAAAAATATTAGTAATTTATTAGATACAAATGAATAATTCAAAGTTATGTTACCCCAATGCAATACAAGAATTACATTCAGAAGGTTCGCAACTAACTTACATTTCCCTGACTCCAGCATATATACACAACTGATATTAACAGGTGGAGTTTTCTGCAGTCATTCTGCAGTCCTTTGGCTGTTGCACCCAAACATACTTCCTCTTTTTGCAAGCCTTCTCTGCATACCAGAACTGAACAGTTAAGTGACCTTCAATATATTTCAGAACTTCTACAAGCTGCATCCAGCTCCTTGTGACATATCTAGACTGAGCAAGGCCTCAGCACTCTAGTTATTTTTAATGTAAAGAAGTATGCAACACAGCAAAAGAAGTATGCAACACAGCAAGAAAGAAAAAGTATGTTTGGTTAATATATGGTATCATACAAAAGAAAAAGATTGCATAATCTAATAGTAGTCTAAACATTTTTTTCAGAATAAAAAACAAAGACACAAATTCCTTTTTCCTCACATAATATTGTATAACTTTGCGATACCGACTCTGCAATATTTCGTTGTTCTGTGATATACATTGTGATATTAATATAACTTTCACAAGATTATTTAACATACCTCTATATAGAAAAAAAATCATCATTTGCATTGATTGTTAGGGAGTTCATGGAAAGTGTGTATGTAAGACTCATGACTGTATTAGATCAAAAGGGTGCATCTACTAAATACTGAGCAGAGGGTCTGAATACTTAGGACCATGCGATATTTCAGTTTTCTTTTTTAATTCATCTGCAAAAATGTCAACAATTCTGTGTTTTTCCATCAATGTGGAGTGCTGTGTGTACATTACAGGCTTGTAGCCAGCCTACTGAAAGTGGTGGTTCTTTTCGTGTTGTGCATTTAGAGATGCTCCTCAGCATACCTCGGTTGTAACGAGTGGTTATTTGAGTTACTGTTGCCTTTCTGAAATACTCAGACCAGCCCGTCTGGCACCAACAACCATGCCATGTTCAAAGTCACTTAAATCACTTTTCCTCCCAATTCTGATGCTCAGTTTGAACTGCAGCAGATCGTCTTAACCATGTCTACATCCCTAAATGCATTGAGTTTCTGGCATGTGATTGGCTGATTAGAAATTTGCGTTAAAGAGCAGTTGGACAAGTGTACCTAATAAAGTGGCCGGTGAGTGTACTTAAAGAGATAGTTTGCCCAAAAATGAAAATGTACTTATTATTTACTCACCCTCAAGTGAGTTTCTTTATTCTGTTAAACACATAATACAATGTTTTGAAGAAAGCTGAAAACCTGTAACCATTGACATCCATAGTAGGAAAATCAAATTCTACAGAGGTCAATGGCTGCAGCTTCTGTTGTGTTTTCACTCATATAAGTTTAGAAACATTGAAAGAGTGAGTAAATGATGATATAATTTACATTTTTGGATTAACTGTCCCTTTAAGTTATGGACTTCTTTTTTACAATGGACTAACATACTCTGCTTTTAGTGTATATGGTGGGATTTTGTGGTTGACAGTGTTACATTCTCATCAAACATGATTTTAAAAAGCTCTATTACAAAGTCTCTTCTCGCACTGCAAGCTGAGCAATGGTTTCTTTTGTGCTTGTCTTCCATTATGTCAAGCTCTGGATACGGTTGACCAGTGCTCCTTCAATTCTGTTCTCAGTTACTGAACCCTGTAACTCCCTCAAAGTGATCCTTCACCTCTCAAGTCTCCTTGTTCAAGTGGGCTTTTAAAAGACAACCTTTTTTCCTACAGTGTTGGAGAAGTTGGGTATAACTTCCTGATAATTAAACCACTGCTCCTCACTGACATTTCCACTTGTACATTTCATGAGATTGTTACTCCTATACTGATGCATTTCCATGTTTAAACTGGAAGTGTGGCATTGTGGCCTCACAGCAAAAAGGTTGCTGGTTCAAGTCCCGGCTGGGTCAGTTGGCATTTCTTTGTGTAGTTTGCATGCTCTCCACACAGAAATGCCAATGTTTATGTTTTGCTACTTTCTAGACTGTTTTTTTTTTCTCAAAACATCTATACACACTGTATATTAAAGGACACCTACTGTATTATGTCTCTTTTTACAAGATGTAAAATAAGTCTCTGATGTCCCTAGAGTGTGTGTATGAAGTTTCAGCTCAAAATACCACACTAATAATTTTTTATAACTTTTATATACATAATAAATATACACAGTACATACACTTAAATTATGTCAAAATAAACTTTTATTTTGTATGCTATTAATCGTGATTAACTTTTGCCCAACACTAATTTCTATATAAATAAAACCTATAATTGTATCTTATGGACAATTTACCGGTTTGTAAACATTCAGGATGCGCACGCAGCGAGGTTGCAGAAAAACCCGGAGCGCTAGCATTTACAGCGAGGGAATGACATCTGATGCAGTACAGAGTTTGTTGATGTATTAGAGATAAGTTATATTGATTACATATTATATATATTATTTACATAATGCTTTCAGTGTATTATAACAGCTTGTCACCCAGTGATAAGCACAGTTTTTCTGCAAAATTAACGTTTCGTCTGACAGGTCCATTTGCGATAGCACTCTTTCAATGGATATTGGGTAAGATGAAACCCGAAATATACAACTCTCATTGACATACAACTCTTCGGTCCACCTATAAGTCTTTATATGCCAACAACTGTGTTCTGTGTGGTCATGTGCAAGAAATAATGATCCATGATTACCAGATTCAAAACATTGCAGTGCTAAAAACCGAGGTTCTGCCTAGCCAAAGACAAGGAAAGAAGACGGAGCTATACAAGGCCTGGGTAATCATCAACAAGCAAAACTGCATTCTGACAGCGAACTGCACCTGTACGGCAGGGTATGTGAACTTACATTTTTTCATTTCATTCTAAGCATTCAGTGTCTGCAGTTTAATTCACCATATTTAACTGTTTTTGCTGAAATCATTGCTGCAATCTAAAACGAGTAATGTGTCTGATTCAGCATAGCGTGAACTTACCTGATATAAACTGAGAACTGCAGAGTCGAGCATTTTTAATTAGGTCCTCACTCCACCCAGCTCTTATGATGGCATGTTTGCTATTGCAACCGGTCTTTTTTTGCAACCAGTATGCGCGGTTGAAACCGTGTGACATCATGTGTGATGTAGGTTGGTAATTCCCCTATGTGGAAGTTTTATTCCTAATTTACACCTGGGTTACACTTGTAATTAAAACATCTTTATTGTGCCTATGGTAATAATACAACCCCAAATCAAAGGTTGGGACAGTATTGAAAATGCAAATAAAATAAAGTAGTGATTTCTAAATTTACTTTGACTTGTATTTCATTGCAGACAGTGCAACAAACATTATTTAATGTGTCCCTCATGATTTTTATTTAAAGGTTTTTAAATAAACACGTATACCAATTTTGGTTCTTGAAACACATCTCAAAAAACATTCTTTATTGGAGACAGGTCGGGGCTGCAGGCAGGTCAGTCAAGTACCCGTATCCTCTTCCTCTGCAACCAGGACTTTGTAATGTGTGCAAAATATGGTTTTGCATTGTCTTGTTGAAATATACATGGGCATCTCAGGAAACGATGGCAGCATATTGTGCTCCAAAATCTCTATGTACTTTTCAGCATTAATAGTGCCATCACAGAAGTGCAAGTTACCTTTGCCAAGGGCACTAACACAACCCCATACCATGACACACCCTGGCTTTTGGTGTCAGTCTGGGTGATCCTTTTCTTCTTCGGTCCACAGCACACAGCATCCATTTCTCCAAAAAAAACTGCGTGATGGTCCATCCCAGATGCCTCTGTAACCCCGCCGGTCCTATACCACCCAACCCGCTCCGAGCTAGGATCGAACCAGCGACAGTTCGTTGTCAGTTGCTCTAACAAGGAGTCTAAAGACCATGGCCTCTAGTGTCTGTCGCTAGAGCACCTTTAGAGGTCAGAGGAGTGAGGTTTACCTGCACAGCACTTTACTAGCTAGCCTTTGTTACACTCACCCAATTAAACCTCACTCCCATCCGGGTCACGGCACCAATGTAACCCCCTAGCATCTGTCGCTAGAGCACCTTTATAGGTCAGAGAAGTGAGGTTTACCTGCACAGCACTTTACTAGCTGGCCTCTGTTACACCTCCAAGTCCAGAGAAGCCAACGGCACTTCTAGACTTTTAACATAGGGCATGCTTTTGGCACAGTACAGTTTTAACTGCCATTTGTGGATGTAACTATGTATTGTGGTACTTGACAAAGGTTTGCCAAAGTAGTCCTAAGCCCATATGATGATATTACTTATGAATGATTGACAATTATTGATGCAGTGCCATCTGAGGGATCAGAGATTATGGTTATTCAGCTTAGACTTGTGCCCTTGTCCTTAACCCACTGAAATTCCTCCAGATTCCTTAAATCTTTTAATGATGTTATGCACTGTTGGAGGTGAAATATCCAAATGTCTTCCTATCTTTCTTTAAAGAACATTGTTTTCAAACATTTCAATCTTTGCTCCTTAAGGACTAGACCTTTCTCGGATGCTGCTTCTGTACTAAATCAAATCACAATCACATGTTGACATCACCTTTTTCAAATCACATCATAATTTAACCAATTTACCTGATTACTAGCCTTTGGAAATTGGAATACATGCTTATATTTAAAAAAACTAACAAACAAACAATAAAATAATGAAGAACACATTAAATAATGTTTGTTACATTGTCTGCAATGAAATCTGTCTTTCTTTATTTATTAGTGTTTTCCATACTGTCCCAATTTCAGATTCAGGGTTGTACTTATGCAAACAAATCTGGCTCTAATGTACTCTAGGACTAAAAGAACAATAAAAGCATGACAAAAATCTAAACGTATCACCTTGGTTGCATAGTTGGGCTTATCTATGGCTTCATCTCCAATGAAGAAATCAAGGTCATCCACCCCTTTCACGAGACGTCTCTGTGCCTGATCTCCAACACTGGCTGACTCTCTGATCGCAATACCTGCAGCGATACTACAATCAGCTGACACGCACCATGAGGTCACGAAGCACTGAAATAAACTCAACACACATTTGGCAAAACAATCATTGAGTATTATGAAAGGATATGTGCTGTTAAAGGCAACCCAGGCTCATTCTGATACCAAACCCCTATATAAAATTCTGGAGAGCACCAAATGCGTCCCAGGAGATACGCTTTTTTGCAGTTTTTGTTTTCGAGAATCCACCAGAGGCCGCTGTGTACGCTTTATAAGAAAAATATTTCCCACATGAGTGCCATTCATGCCTGCTCTTCTTGCGTAAATTCACCAGAGGCCGCTGTCGACTGACTGACTGATCGACTGACCCACCCTCCTCCTTCTCTAAACCCAACCGATAGTGTTTTCAAAAGCAATCCAAAAACAGAAAAGCCTGCGCGGCAGCCTGATTTTTACCACGTTTTCAGATTTTACCACATTCTCACTCTTGTTTATTTTAGTTTTTTAGCTTTTGTTTTGTCTTACCTGCTTTCTAAAACTGTTCTTCGCCCGCCAACGTACGTGGCGAGCCACTGGACAATCTGGTAACAGCGAGAACGTCGTCTATATGGAGGTAAGCAGTCAGCTGGTAAGCGCGCAAAGGAACGGCATCATACCGCCCCTTAGCGTTTATTTTAAAGACGAAATGCGGCCATACGTACCCTTGTCTACATATTTCGTGATCTCCAGAAATGTATATAGGGCTACTTTTCAGAATGAGCCTACATTGGTTAATGGGATAGTTTACCTAGAAATTAAAACTTACAGTTCACTAACCCTCAAGTGGTTATAAATCTTTATGAGTTTCTTTATTCTGTTATAAAGACAAAATACAACATTTTGAAAAAAAGCTAAAAACCTGCAACCATTGGCTTTCATATTAGGAAAAACAAATTCACTATGGAAGTCAATGGTTACAGCATGCAGAATATCTTCTTGTATGTTTAACAGATGAAAGAAACACCTAAAGATTTAAATGGTAAGTAAATGATGACTGATTTTTGGATGAACTATGCTTATAAATGGCCTACAGTATATTGAGGTTACGGCAGTGGTGATTTAAGGGTTTTATAATAGCTTTAAATAGTGGTTCCCTGAGGCGGAGTTTAATTAAATTTATGATCCAGATATTATATCCTGGATCTTAGTGCTGGACATGCAGTTTTAGTCTTCTCTAATCTGCCCTGCTCTGCTTTTAACAAGTTAAAATTCACCCCCCCCCCCAAAAAAAATTGGCATCATTTACAGTGGGTACGAAAAGTATTCAGACCCTCTTACATTTTTCACTCTTTGTTTTATTGCAGCCATTTGCTTAAATCATTTATTTTTCCTCATTAATGTACACACATGCTGTGTTAGATCAAATGGATGCTTCTACTAAATACTGAGCAAAGAGTCTGAATCCTCAAGACCATGTGATATTCCAGCATTTCTTTTTAATAAATCTGAAAAAAACATCAACAATTCTGTTTTTCTGTTAATATAGGATCCTATGTGTAAGTTAATGAGGAAAAAAATTTATGTGTAAGTTAATGAGGAAAAATTTTTTCGTAAATGGCTGCAATATAACAACAATTGCACAATTTAAGGGGGTCTGAATACTTTCTGCACCCACTGTATATCATCATATTTTGAAGAAAGCTGAAAGCCTGTAATCACTGACTTCCAAAGGATTTGTTTTTTCTACTATGGAAGTCAATGGGTGGAGGTTTTCAGCTATCTTCAAAATATCTTTTGCGTATTGTTCATTTGTGAAACTGGTTTAAAACCACCTAAGGCTGAGTAAATAGTAAGTGCATTGTAATTGTGTTGGTACACTATTCCTTTACAAAAGCAGGCAGCTTACAGGTTGGCATAATGAACTGGGGCTCCGTGTTTCCAGCATAACCAATCTTGGTGTACCTGATGAAGAAGAACAATGCATCATCATCATGAATCAGATGAATGAACCAGATTGAGTGTGGTAAGTGCTTTTAGTTTTGTCATTTTCAATCAGCATTTCTGGCGAGTGCATCATCTGCCTATTAATCAAATAAGAGCTGTGGTAGTTTATTATATAGCTTATATGCACCTGATTAATATCTCGAGGTGGCAGCCAAGTAAACAAGACCGAAATATTTCAGATCAAAACATAAATCATGCAGAAAAGCATATCATGAATATTTATTTGCTTCCTATACAAGCCGAACTAATAAGAGCCTCTTTATTTATCATATGTAAGTACTAGATGCATTATCAAGGCGGTTGTGTCTGCATTAGTTGTTTTGGTAAAGCTTTAGAATAATGGTCCATTAGTTAATGTATATGAACTAAGTATAAAGGAATGATCTTGTACAGCATCTATTAATCATAGTTCAACATCTATTTATGTATTATTAAAATTGTGCTTGATTACATTAGTTAATGCACTGTGATTTAATAAACTAATGAACTTTATTTTAATAAAGTTAATAGAGATTAATAAATACTGTAATAAATTGTTCATGTTAGTAAAAACATCAACTAATGGTTCAATTTTGTTATGTTTTACAGGACTGAAATCATCACTAGACATTAAAAATATTATTAATCAAAGTATTAATCATAGTATAACAGTATTAATCAAAAGTGTGGAAGAATTATGACTGGTTAATATTTCTAAAAGAAGTCCCTTATGTTCACCTACACTGCATTTATTTTACAAAACACAAATTGTATGAGATCTTGTAATTATTGTAATTATAAAGCTGAGTTTTCAGATTCATTACCCCAGTCTTCATTGCCACATGATCCTTCAGAGATGATTTTAATATGCTAATTTGTAGAACAAGTATTACTTGTAAGATATTGATAATGGTTCTTATTATTTTTTATTTATTTATACTAATTCATTCTGTAGCTACCCGCCGGTTATTAAACAGTCCACGCTTCCCAACACTGATGTCCATACGTTTCATTTATTAAACACGGTGAAAACTAAAGGATAAACAAACAAACAAACTCTATGCTGTTCATACAAACTCTCGCAGGTTAAATCAATCAAGGAAGATCATGTGACCTCCAACTCAAGCCAACCGGAAACAAGGAAATTTATAACATAAACATAAACCAATACACTTTCAAATAATGAAATACAACAATGATAAACAACCAAAAATACAAGCTGACCGATCAGAATGCTACACATTCATTGTCCCTTTATTCATCAGTGGTCGCCACAGCGGAATGAACTGCCAGTTTATCCAGCAAATGTTTTACACATCGGATGACCTTTCAGCCACAACCCAGTACTGAGAAACATCCATACACACTCATTCGCACACACACTCATACAATGCGGCCAATTTAGTTCATTCGATTCACCTATAGCGCATGTTTTTGGACTGTGGGGGAAACCGGAGCACACGGAGGAAACCCACGCCAACACTGGGAAAACATGCAAACTCCACACAGAAATGACAACTGAGCAAGCTGGGACTTAATCCAGTAAGTTCTTGCTGTAAGGCGACAGTGCTAACCACTGAGCCACCATGTCGACTTGATATTAATACTGAAAACTAATTGTTAATTATTATTAAACAATTTTACCATTAAATGCTTTACTGTCACTTCTGAATATGTATAAAATCACTTGCCAAAAATGTTCGATAGTCATTGTATTAGTTTTTATAAAAACAATAAGCAGCACAAGTGTTTTCAATATTAAAAACAAGAAATGTTTCTTGAGCACTAAATCGGCACATAAAATATTGGGGTAATGGCTGTTGAAACTTCAGCTTTGTTACTACAAGAACTGCCCAGTGCACACACACACACACACACACCTCGGTAACTACAAATAAATAGTTTTACTATGTTTACAAGTTAAAGTAAGATAAATTTACAGTGTTTTTCTAATGTCTATGAGAAAAACAGCATTTTTTTTTTACTCTGCAAACTATGGATGATATTTCTTCTAAACTTCAAAATAAAACATTGTTATTTAATACATAAAACGACAATTGGTCAAATCAACAAAAACGGGCCATATTTCCTGACATGTTTTCATTCATTTTTATATTTTTTTTGGCTTAGTGCCTTATTTCTCAGGGATCGCCACATCGGAATGAGCATATGTTTTACTCAGTGTCCTTCCAGCCGCAACCCAGTACTGGGAAACATCCATACACTCACTCATTTAAACTCACACTCATACACTAAGGCCAATTTTGTTTATCCAATTCACTTACAACGCATGTCTTTGGACTGTGAGGGAAACCGGAGCACCCTGAGGAAACCCACGTGAACACATGCAAACTCCACACAGAAAGCCAACTGGTCCAGCCGGGTCTTGAACCAGCAACCTTCTTGCTGTGACGCGACAGTGCTAACCACTGAGCCACTGTGAGCCACACTTTACAATAAGGTTTTATCAGTTAATGTTAGTTAATGCATTTACTACCATGAACTAATAATGAATAACAATAATAACTAATAATGTAGCATTTACTAATCAGTTCAACATAATTAAAATCTAAATTCATGCTTGTTAGTTGACTACTAACTTGTTAGTTAACATGAACTAACAATGGAAAACAATTTTTCTATTAACTAACATTAACAATGATGAATAATTATTCAAGAGTTCACACTTAGCTGATGATTGATTATAAGCAAGTTTGGCATGCTGTCCCGGGAGAGAGCCCTGAGTTTAAAAGGTCCTTGAGCCCTGGGCTCCCTCCCGTTTACGGGGCGAGAGGGGAGCTTTGAGTTCGGGTAGATCTCGAGAACTCCCCCCTTTTGTAAGAGTTGATGACAGAAAATAGTCGCTACGGAGAGATATGCTGATGGATAAAAGTTTGACTGTAGTGCTAAATTTAGATTGTTCAATTAACTTGTAGTGTATGTTTTTGGAACGTGGGAGGAAACCGGAGAACCCGGGGGAAACCCACGCAAGCACGGGAAGAACATGCTAACTTCACACAGAAACGACAGCCAGTCTGTTAAAGGACTTGAACCGGTGACGTTCTTGCTGTGAGGCCGCAGTGCTAGTCACTGGGCCACCGTGCCGCCCTATGAAAGGAAAACAGGAGGAGTAGGGGTGGAAGGGGGGATTCTTCAAACGAAGATGACTGTAGTAAGAAACTCTGGCTCTTTATAGTGGGTTAGAAATCGTCTGATTGGTTGGTCATACATGGTTAATGCATGACCAGCCGTGTTCAATCATAATCACGTGATCCTCTCGAAATTAGTTTATAAATAAACTTCACTTATAATAAATAACAATTTATGTATTGCATTTAATAATAAATTAATACTTAATACTTGTACAACCTTATAGTAAAGTGTCATCCATGTTTTATACAATAGTCCACGATACCAATATTTTACGTTACATAAGAAAACTTAAGAGAGCAATATTTACTATTAATTATTTAGTGACGTATATCAAACATATAACAATGATACAGAGGCAAATATTCAGTCAAAAAATAATCTTTAGTCTGCAACAGCAGAGATACAATATTTGCTTTAAAGCCTTGCTATAAAGTCTATCCAGCAGGCGTATAAACACATTCGGTGACAGTAAACAAACTCACCCTGTCCCGCAGTCAATCACGCATGGAGGGGGCCGAGCTGCTGCCATCACCAGCCCTACATTCAAACACACAAACACATCAGCATGTCACAACAATAACGACGTCATCGGCACAGAAACCATGTGTCGTTAACAGCCTTGTCAGGTTTACCTTTAAAACGGTGTAAATTATCCCACGGTTATGTCTTGTAGTTATTTTTCGCGAGTGCTTCCCGAGTCAAAGGGAAGGCAAAAAATAGAAACATTCTGGATCCACTCGCGCTGCCTCATCATGGTCCACAAGGGCTGCCTGTCAGCGAAAATACGAACCCTACTATGGTAAAGGAAAGTTTATTAATATTCATCATGAGCCAAGCCTCCGCCGGCACAAATGTAAAACGTTCGCTACTGGAAGACTACTGAGTAACGTAAACACGGCGTAATAAATATTCATAACTATAACTTTCGCCGTAGTAGGCTCCGTAATTTCATGAGCTAGCAAACTGCCTGAGCAGAGCGAATGGCGCATTATGATTTGTTTACTTACCTCTTGTTTACAGTGAGATGGACGTTATGTACGGTTATATATTGATATTTTAATTGAATGACTTATCATCGGACGCTAGATGATTCTTTATTTTCATTCATTTTTCATTCAGCTTAGTCCCACAACAGGGGTCGCCACAGCGAAATGAACCGCCAATTTTTCAAGCATCCCTGCTGAAAAAAACAGCTTAAATGGCTCAGGCTGGTTTTAGCTGGTCGACCAGCGTGGTTTTAGAGGAGTTTTGGCCATTTCCATGCTGGTTTACAGCCATTTCCAGCCTAGTCTTAGCTGGTCAGGCTGGAGAATGACCAGCTTAACCATTAGTAGACCAGCTGGACATAGCTGGTTTTGGCTGGTTAAGCTGGTTTTAGCTGGTCAACTCCCAGCCTGACCAGCTACGTCCAGGCTGGAAATGGTTGGAAACCAGCCTGGAAATGGCCAAAACCCCTCTAAAACCAGGCTGGTTGACCAGCTAACCAGCTTAGGCTGGTTTAAGCTGGATTTTTCAGCAGGGATAGTCCATGTTTTACACAGCGGATGCCCTTCCAGCTGCAACCCAGTACTGGGAAACACCCATACACACTCATTCACATATATGCACACTACGACCAATTAACTCACCTCGTCATATGCATTTGGATTGTGAAAGAAACCGGAGCACCAGAGAAAACCCACACAAACACAGGGAGAACATGCTAACTCCAATGCGACCCAGCCATTTATTTTATTTTATTTTATTTTATTTTACATATGATTGTTGATGTTGCTGTTACTACCCTTTTTCTTCGTTGGATTGTTTTGGCTGTTGACAAATAACTACATGAATTAGTTCTCTTCCTCCTGTGTATATTGTTAATATTGGAAAATGTTAATGAAAAATCATGTCAAATTCAATGCGTACACCCCTCACAGATATTTTAAATTAATATTTTCTATAGGATGCTTTAAAATGATATATTTGTGCACATATAATGGATTAGTCAGCAACAAAGATAAAACTGGAACTAATCTAACAAAAAATAAACTAAACAAACTAAATACAAATTAAATAAACATGAAAATTAGGAGAAACCTTAAAAAATTGAAAACATTATTGTAATTTTGTAGTTTGTCAATGTTAGTTGCAATAATTAATATGAATAATGTATACCTGACAAAAGTCTTATCGCCTATCCAACTTTTAGGAACAACAAACAATAACTTCTAGTTGATCATTTGGTATCAGAAGTGGCTTATATGAAAGGCAAAGGCCTCTAGATTATGCTTATTTTACCTAAATAAATTATGATCATGCCTTGGTTTTTAATTATTTAATTAGGACAGTAAGGTCTGACTTTACTTAGACAAAGGTCTTGTCACTTAACAGAAATAATGTCCAGTATAGAATATAAAGTCATGGTGCAGTGGAAGAAGAATTAATATTGTGTAACTCCCATGAGCTTGGAGGACTGCATCCATACATCTCTGCAATGACTCAAATAACTTATTTATAAAGTCCAGAGTTCATCAAGATTATTTGGACTCATCTTCAACGCCTCCTCCTTCATCTTACCTCAGACATGCTCAATAATGTTCAAGTGTGGTGACTGGGTTGGTCAATCCTGGAGCACTTTGACCTTCTTTGCGTTTTTAGGAACTTTGATGTGGAGGCTGAAGTATGAGGAGCGCTATCCTGCTGAAAAATTTGCCCTCTCCTGTGGTTTGTAATGTAATGGGCAGCACAAATGTCTTGATACCTCAGGCTGTCAATGTTGCCATCCACTCTGTAGATCTCCTGCACGCCCCCTTACTGAATGTAACCACAGCTTGGTGATTTTCCTTCACCAAACTTGACTGATTTCTGTGAGAATCTATGCTCCATGCAGGTTCCAGTAGGTCTTCTGCAGTATTTGTGATTATTGGGATGCAGCTCAACAGATGATTCATCTGAAAAATCGACCTTCTGCCACTTTTCCAAATGACCAACTTTAAGTTATTATCTGTTGCTCTTACAACTGGGATTGACGACAAGACTTTTGTCAGTGGTGTATTATCATTGTATTCCTAAAAATGTTAGGTGACCAAACTCTTATTTTAATTGATGTTTTTAAAAACCTAAATTATTAAACAAATCATTGGCCTTTGTTTGCTTGGATTTAAAAATGGATAAAAAGAATTAAAATACTAATTTTCAAAGAAGCAAAGAGCAAAGAATAAACACTTCTGAAGACTAAACTCTAGGTGGCAGTCGATCCAAATTTTACATCATGAGTCTTACTGTGTAAGCCTCATAAATACTTTCTTCCTAATAAAACTAAAGAAATCCACTTTAAAATGTTGCATAAAATATATCCGGCTAACTCAATGACTTCCAAATATGTTGATAATCCAAGTACATTTTATGGGAAGGATGGTGAAACTTTAATACATTTATTTTATTTACATTTGGTTCGACTTGTATCATTAATTAAACACCCCTCCTACCTTTGCACATTAGTTTAAAAGAAGTTATTTATCAGAATCTGCATATAAATCTGAAGAATTCAACTTTTTTATTGTGTTTGGAATTACTTTACATAAGCAAAAATGCATGGCTTCAATGCAAACTTTTCGACATATTACATTGAGGTTGACTCACTGCTCAAATCTTTTCATATGTGTAACAACCAATAACAACAGAAATGTGTCTGATTTTTGGTACTATATGAAGAACTGTTGTCTGTTGACTAATTTGATTTAGGTAGCTTTCCTGTAATACTCTTAATTTATTTAATTTCATACACATTTATACTATTGTAATTTACTTACCCCTTTCTTTGCTTTCTGCCTTTTTTCTGCAGTTAATGTAACTTGTATTACAATGTATTAATGTATTTCCCCTCTCTTATATGGTTATAATTTCATTCATGAGTAAAAAAAAGTCCTACTGTGTATTATTTTACTTACTACATACAGTTTTTCCCCATTGTTTACACACATTTTCTAAAAGCACGTCTCATATTGTCCGAACGCTACACACAAATCACAAAACACACACAACACATTGGGAAAAACCCTTTAATTTTCTTGCAAAATCAAACTTTACATTCAAAACAATGTAATTTCTTTACAAAATGGTGTTTTGTTTTCAAATGACACACACAAAGGCAAGGCAAGTTTATTTATATAGCACATTTTATACACAGTGGCAATTCAAAGTGCTTTCCATAAACAAGAATAAAAAGACAGCAATGTGCAAAACCATCACATGAATAGACATTCATAAGAAGCAGTTGATCACTGATATGCTTAATGTAAAACACTGACCACTTCTCCATTTATCATAATGACTTTCTGTAAGCCTTTTTTATTCAGTGTTCCACTGACTACAGACAGTACATAAGCCTACAGAAGTAAAATATTTCAGAATATTGCTTTTATACAAAACACACAAATACACGCTACCAAATATATTTTACTGTATTTTTCCCACGAAAACAGTGTGCACAGTGTTTATCCCAACCAACACAAACTTGCACATAACGTGGTCTACATATGCCATCAACAGAAGTATTTACAGAATAGTTACAGTAAAAAAGAAAATAAAAAGTGTGGATTTTGGTCATGCTTTCCATCCCCAGACAGAAAAAAAAATCCTCAGTAGGATTGAGAAATGGAGAATATGAGATGAGCTCTGATTTCTAAATTGCAATTATGTGTGACCGGTGATCACCGGTGTGATGAGTTAGTATGCAAAGCAGGACAACTGACTTTACAATAGTGAATGACAGTGTGTTCCTTGTGAAAACAAGAGATTTTCTGCATGACAATTGTGCCAAATGCAGAGAATTGTGTGTGGTGTTTTGAAAAAAAGTGTGTTTTAAATCTGCAATTTGAGTGTAAAGCAGGAATTGTGCTTGTAGTTTAGCAGTATTTGTTCAGGGGGTTGGTGCATCAGTTGCATGTTGTAATCATTGTGTCTGAGGTACAAGTAATTGTGTGTAAACAATTAGGAAAAACTGTAATAACTTAGAAATTATTGATCTGTTGTCCTCTTTGCAATGCATTATTTCATTGTTTATTAGATTTATTTGCAGATGGTTCATGATGTAGGCTAGTAACTACAAACGTGTATATGATTCTCTACTAATATTGTAGGTACAATTCAATTTAATGTTTAATCTCTAAATAAACTTTAGCCTATTAGTATTTCTGCAAAATACTCCCAACTACAGGGCGACGCGGTGGCGCAGTGGGTAGCGCTCACAGCAAGAAGTCGCTGATTCGAGCCATTCGAGGTCAGTTGGCATTTCTGTGTGGAGTTTGCACGTTCTCCAAATGTTCGCGTGGGTTTCCTCCGGGTGCTCCGGTTTCCCCCACAAGTCCAAAGACAATTGGGTAAGCCAAGTTGTCCGTATAACTTAAATTATGTGTGTGTATGAATATACCCATGCGTGTTTCCCAGTGATGAGTTGCAGCTGGAAAGGCATCCGCCGCGTAAAACATATGCTGGATTAGTTGGCATTTCGCTAAGCCGAAAAAAACAATAATATCCAGCTGCAGAACCGCAGAACCACACACGTTTCAGGCACACACAATCCAGCACACACAATCTAGGCAAACCATATTTACGCTGGATGTTAATGTTGTTAATGCACTTCTCGGACATTGTCATTAATAGCTATATTTTATATATATACTGTTAATAAATATTACACACAATAAACAATAGTGTTTACTTTATCACAAA
>CAIGQZ010035013.1:12014936-12039843 GCA_903798205.1 Danio tinwini
TATATATATATATATATATATAACAGTTGCTACAGTTTAGTAAAAATAGTAGTTTAAATCAGTTTATAATTATATAATTTTTTTATTATTATCTATAATAATTCATTTTAATGTGACACATTACTTGTTTTTTATATTTTACAACAAAACTATTTAACCAAGTATGTCAACAATAAGATCCTGAATGAGTTTATTACAGTTAATCCTACAATTAGACAGTCTGTTATGTTTTCTTTGTGTATGTGGATATGTGAATAAAGTCATAAGTGTTTAACCAATTATTTTTATTTATATAATTTGAGTTCAGAAACTGTAGAGATGTTAAAATGATCGTTACGATATAGTAATGCAATAATGACTGAAATGGAAAACCATAAACTGTTCACAGTCTAATGAATGGCAATCGTAGCACGGGCTGTCTCCATCGCAATATTTGTGAAATACAGTAGGTGGCGATAACGCTCCTGAGAAGTAAGTTACCATATATGGTTTGCCTAGATTGTGTGTGCTAGATTGTGTGTGCCTGAAACGTGTGTGGTTCTGCGGGCCTGCAGCTGGATATATATATAAAAAAATGAATGACTCCAACTCCGTCATCTTACTTTCAAAACTAGCTTGTTGGATGGTTGGAGATAAAAAAGGACCTTTATTTTGAAGTGTAGCCTCGCGCTTATTTACCAGGAAATAGATTTATGAAATAACTGCGCGAAAAAGCAACGAAATGACAGCACGAGTCAGGATGGCTGAGAATGGAGCACAGGTACATCTGATAACCTTAAATCACTTCACATTGAAATGTTAATTATACATTTTAACGTATGTTTCAGTATTTATCACCAGCTGGAAACCATGAGCTATTTATGCAGAACAACATTAACATAAGCTTCATATAGATGCTGGTCATATAAGTTACAGATTTAGCTGTAAAATGAATAGGATAGTAAAATGTACCATACATTTACATATATCTATGACAATTTACAGCAACTAATACATCTTGCTTGCTGTTAACATCAGTGTTTAAGTATTATTTTGGCATGTTTTTTCAGTTGGTTAGCAGACTTGAGGGAAGACAGTCATTGAAGGAGATTGAACCCAGTATATTTCCTGGCGACGGTGGTCCCGGTCAAGGTGCAGTATATTTTAAACAGACCCTGTATGTGTTAAATAGAAATGCAGTATTTACTCTCTTAATACTTCATACTAACGTAGAAGTTGTTTATTTATTGTTCTGTTTAAATAAATTGTATTTCGTAATGTATTTTAGGATTATTTTGTAAATAATTAAATTTGTCAGAATACAATAATATGAAGAAAGTCTGGTGTAACTAGTGAAGTATCTACAAACTTTTCCACTTTAATTTTATTTAAATTTTTTTTTGCTAACTGTAACATAAAAGGGTCAGTTGGCGTTTCTGTGTGGAGTTTGCATGTTCTCCCTGCGTTTGCGTGGGTTTCCTCTGGGTGCTCTGGTTTCCCCCACAGTCCAAAGACATGCGGTACAGGTGAATTGGGTAGGCTAAATTGTCCGTAGTGAGTGTGAATGAGTGTGTGGATGTTTCCCAGAGATGGAAGGGCATCCGCTGCGTAAAATCATGCTGGATAAGTTGGCGGTTCATTCCGCTGTGGTGACCCCAGATTAAGCCGACAAGAAAATGAATGAATGTAACATAAAAGTTTAATTAAAACAGATTAGTTTGCTTTTTTTTAACCAATTAATGATGTGAAAATGTCAGTGATGTGAAATGATAGTAAGTAGAGTTGACAAAGGAAACCTAACAATTTCTGTTGTCCCATTCAGCCACTTGCTAGCAAAATACTTTTAAAAGACTGTGCAGGCTTGAAGTTAATAAAAATTATTTATATTATTTATTACATTTCCCATTAAATTGTATTTTATTTACATCTACCCCTGCCCCAACTTAAACTTGTAGCCCTTTTAGACTTTACCATAGAGAAGGCTGATTTGGTAAAAAAAAAAAAAAAAAAAAATCTAATATCAGTCAATATCAATAATTGTCTATGAAATATTTGTATTTCTGTCAAGTTTAGCGGCAGATTTTCTTCCTGTCTTAAGTGAAAAGTGTAGAAAACTGACAGTTCATTGAGCATTTTAACTACATCTGTGCTCTACTGTATGTTGAATGCAAGTTCTTCTCTTTGGTGCTGGGGTCATAAATTTGATCATCAATTCGTTGCATTTGATTACTGATGAGTGGGTGCACATGAATTGTTGTCAATAATATTGTTATCGTGATAAATACCAGAAAATATCGGGATTAGGTATACAATTCTGACAGTATAATAACCTTGGATAAAAAAGCAAGGTATTCAGGGCCTGAGCAAGCCGAACTGCCGCTCTAGGCAATGGACTAGCACGCCGCCCTCAACCTGAAAGTGAAAACGAACCTGACCAGTTCATAAAGTGAGGACGGGGGTTGAGTTGCGGATGAGTCAGTACGTTGGGTTGGGCGGCGGGGAGCGTTTGCCGCCCTCATTATTATGCTAGACCCCTATTATGCAAGTGTTCTGTTGATGTTGTGAATGAAAGTCAGTACGTTGAGTTGAGCGGTGGGGCGCGTTTGCCGCCCTCATTATTATGCCGCTCTAGGCGGCCGCCTAGGTCGCCTCTATAGACGTGCCGGCCCTGAAGGTATTGTGAATACTGCTCTAAAATATGTTCTTTTTTTAAATGTTTGTGTTAAAAACAGCAACTTTTTCCCCCCATTGAACACAATATATTTTATTTTAAGAAACATTTATGATATTTTGTAACAGTAAACACGTCAGGCTAAATAATTGAAATAAATAATTGATTTCTGCTGTCTTCATTAGTTTCAAACACAGATTTCTTTACAGCTTAATAAGGCATCTTTGGATATCTTTCTTTTCTGTGAATTTAAAATAAGCCACTGCACTGTTCAGGTCTTTAGCAGTAGTTCCCAAAGTGGGGGTCGGCACCCCCGGGGGGGTTGTGGGACAATGAGGGGGGGTTGCTCAGAACTTTCCAAAAATCAAATTCATTTTATTAAACTTTTAGAATGACTATATTTTATCCGTACCCTACTGAAGAACAAAATAGTAGTTAATAGTAACATTGTTAACATGTTATTAAAAATAATAAAACAACATGCAAATAAAAAGCCATCAGCCTTTCAATTTATTTTTTTTGCGACCCCTGTGGTAATTACGTTACATTAAAGACTCAGCAATAGCGTCAGATGCAGCAGATTGATTTTATGGCACCAGATAGCTTTCTGACATCTTAACGGCACTCACTTACATTAAAAATAAATACAGTCCACAACTGAACATGGAGGATGGTCTCCGAATGCCGTTCTCCAAAATTAAACGATGATTAGACTTGGGCCTTTTGGTTTGTATGCGCTGTTCTTTGTAAAGTTTACATATTTATGACCACCTCAAAAGATATTGGGGGTCGTGAGTCATTGCCATTGTTATTTTGGGGGTCGCAGGCTGAAAAGTTTGGGAACTCCTGGTCTATAGGATGTTGACAACTGGAGATACTGTTACCCTAAATAAATCTAATTAAATATGCTTTGACAACAACAACTTGCTTATACCTTGAAATGGTTTTTAAAACTCGGACTTTTCCAATCCGTGGTAAACCTTGAAACCGGTTACAATCCCATGCCTAATCATGATATTCAATTCAATTCAATTCAATTCATCTTTATTTGTATAGCGCTTATACAATGTAGATTGTGTCAAAGCAGCTTCACATGGAAGTTTATAGTGAATGTAAACAGTGTCAGTTCAGTTTTCAGTGTTTAAGTTCAGTTCAGTTTAGCTCAGTTCAGTGTGGTTTAATAATCACTACTGAGAGTCCAAACACTGAGGTGCAATTCCATCGATGCGCAGCTCTACAGATCCCGAACCATGCAAGCCAGTGGCGACATTTAACCTATTATTATAGGTTCGTGTCGCCCATCCCTAACTACAAATGAAGTGTTTTAGCCAGTTTTTTCATATGGAGAATTTCACCTATTTTTTGACTGCGTTTTGTTAGGTTTTTGAAGATTTTCAGGTTGTTTACATGCTCAAACAGCTGCAGTTGAATTATTAGTCCTTCTGAGTTATTAATTCACCCTGTATATTTTGTTCTCCCAATTTCTGTTTACAGTTTTGATAACTAATTTCTAATAACTGATTTCTTTCATCTTTGCCATGATGGCTGCATATTATTTTACTAGATATTTTAAATATACTATATTAAGTACAAGATACTAGTATTCAGCTTAAAGCTTTTGTCATTACGCTACGTCAATGTCTCAGAGTCATTCAGAAACTATTATTAAATGCTGGATTAATGCACAGGAAAGTTTTTTGCAAACACGTTTTATACTATTTCAAATATATATTTTTATGCATGCTGTGCCACAGTGTTACATAACACAACAAGTTATACAACAAGCATTTAGTTTGGGCTAGCTTTTGAAGCTGGGCATTGCTTTACAGTGCTCTTGATGGGTGAACATTAGCCAGTGGGGCAGTGTCTTTTGTCTCTCCAGGTGTGAATTATTCATGACTATTCTCATTCCCACACATACAGCTTAGATTACCCAAAATAGACTTTACAAAATGTTTACATAATTGTGAAGTAAATATTCTAGCCTACAAGGTTACTCAAAAGTCTTATTCAGGTCCATTCAGTGTGTTTTTTGTTTTTTTAGCTACTTATTTTTCTCCAATACCTACTGACCACGCATAATATGTTCTTTCTAAAAAAACGCAAACATGTACATCAATATTTCTCACATATTATTGTAGCACAGGTTGTGCTGAATAAAAAAAAAACATGTTGGCCAATACTATGTAATAATTAGCTGAAATAAGCACAAATGTCAGGGCACGTCAAAACATCTTAGGGGCCCCAAAATCACTTCAGACCCCTGAGGGTTAAAGTGCAATTTAAAGGCTTAACTAAGTTAATTAGGCAAATTAGGCTGATTAGGCAAATCAATGTATAACGATGGTTTGTTCTGAAGAAAAGCAAATATAATATATATATATATATATTCCATAAGAGGGCTAATAATTTTGACCATAAAATGTTTTTTTTTGTTGTTTTTTTTTATTAAAAACTGCTTTGATTCTAGCCGAAATAAAACAAATAAGACTTTCTCCAGAAGAAAAAATATTTTCAGAAATACTGTGAAAAGTTCCTTGCTCTGTTAAACATCATTTGGGAAATAATTAGGGGAAATAAATCACAGGAGGGTGAATAATTTTGGCTTTAACTGAATATAACCCTCAAAGAAAGAAATGTCAAATAAAAAGCATAGTATCTCAAATCAAATTCTGCATCTGTTCAGGTGACGTGGTAGAGTTTCATGGAATGGAGGGCTCAGGTAAGACAGAAACCTTGTACCACCTGATCACCCGCTGTATCATGCCAGCGCACAGTGGAGGTCTGGAGGTTGGGGTGGTTTTCATTGACACGGACTACCACTTTGACATGCTGCGCTTCGTGAGCATTCTTGAGGGACGTTTGGCTAAAGACTCAAAGACGGGCTCTGAAAACGAAGCCGAGGAGACGGTACGTTCATGTCTCTGCAGGCTGTCTGTTGTGCACTGTAACAGCTCAGTACAACTTCTCCTAACCCTGCACTATCTCGAAAACACTTTCTCCAGCCAGCCCACCCTCGGCCTGCTAGTCATCGACAGCATCTCTGCCTTCTACTGGATAGACCGATTCAATGGTGGTGAGAGCGCTAGTTGTCAGGAGGCTAACTTAAGAAAGTGTGCCGAGTTGCTGGACAGACTACGCAAAAACTATGGCATTGTGATTTTCGCCACTACTCATGCCATAATGAGGAACTACGGACCTGATCTAGGGGTGTCAGATGTTCCCGGCTCATCATCATCATCATCATCTCGCAGGTGGAGGTCAGCTGATAGCGCTTCAGACTTTGACAGGCCCTACCTGTGCAGAGCATGGCAGAGGATAGTAACTCATAGGATGCTGTTCACTAAAAGTCATGCACCAAAGGACCACAAGCAGGTTTTCTCCACAGCATGTACCAGTATAATGACCAAAGGTGTCAAAAAATGCTCATTTCGTGTCGCGGAAGATGGTATTAAATTTATATGTGACAAGTGAGCATGTATTGAAAAATCACAGTGCAGGTCACATGCTTTTGGGTTGTCGCATAATTATGAGGTTTAAAGAAAGTTATACTTATTGTGTGTCAGTGTGTTTAATAGCAAGTGCGATACTTTTTCACTTCATTCCTAAAATACAAATCAAGTAACCATTGCTATAGATCAGGGGTTCTCAATCTCCGTCTTGAAGGTCCGGTGTCCTGGGCCTGCTTTTTCAAAAGTAATCCACTAGGATTTTGGATAACGGATTGGATCAAATCTTGAAAATGGGTTTTTCAAAAGAAAAAATGGATTACATAATCGGATTAGATCACGTAATGTTATCTTGGTTTTGATCCGGATCAAACCTTTAGTTTGGGTTTTTCAGACCTTTTTTTGTAGGATTTAGATCACTTTGATCCAAAAAATCTGGATTAAACTGATCCCATCAGAAGGGTGGATTCAGCGTAGATTTCATGCCCAAAATGTAATGAAAACTTAAAAAATGTATCAAATAATCCTTTATTTGGATCATGCGGCAGTATCTTACATGAGATCATATTTATTCATAAGGCTTTACTTGTATTTGTTTATTCGTCAGGTAGGCTTTACCGTATTCAGCCTTTCAGTATAGGCCTACAGCAAAGTGGAAAGAGTTTGGCCTCATAAAATAATCCCCCAAACAGCTGTCAAAACTGACCAAAAACAATACATTTCATTCTGTCACTAATTAAAATATATATACTCATCACAATGGAAAATATTTTTGTTTTTAGAATATTTATTAGTGATGTATGCAATGATAACAGAATAACAAAAATAATGCAAAGAATGGCAATCTCTGATTTTTAAAATCATTTTCAACAATTGCAAAAAGCGACTGAAAGGGCAGAAGCACAGCTTCATCTGGCAGAGGAACAACTGACTCTGACCAAACTGCAGCAAACCAAGGCCAGACTTGAGATTCGCCTCCTAAAGGCTACGCTCACTCAGACAAGCTGATCTCTCCACATCAGATGAGGAAGTCTGAAACTATTGTGGAGTTTTTGGCATTAAGTCTTTTTTTTTTTATTCAATACATCTATATTTTAAATTATTATTATTATTTTTTTTAATGTGTGTGTTTTCATTTTAAATAAAAATAAAGTTATATTGACCTCACACTGGCTATTTTAATTGTTGCTCTTTAAATATCTATAGTTCTACATTGTGATTTCCTATCCTGTTTGAGCACTGGTTATCCAGATTTAGTGATCCTGAAAAGTTCCTATCTGGATCAGATTGACCCAATCCTATGTTGCTTTTGAAAAACTGGCTCAAAAAGTAAGCTGGATTACGTGATCACAGATTGCAGAAAAAGGATTACTAAATCCGGATCAATTTTATCCGGATTAAACCTTTTGAAAAACCGGGCCCTGCAGATTGTAGCTCAAACCCCAATCAGACACACCTGGGCTAGCTAATCAAGCTCTTACTAGACTTTCTAGAAACATCAGCAAATGACACACTATACAGTATACATTATGCACCATGTTCTTATGCATGTACACACTCAACAGCATAGTATATGTAGTGTCGTCCCAAATGGAACACTAATGGGTTTTTTACAAAGTGGAAATTCAAACTGTTTCCTTGAAGACGTCTGACGGTTGCCAAATTAGTGAAATAAATGACCAAAGTACCAAACAATACTTGTTATGAGTATAACCCAGGGGGGTCCAAACTTAGTCCTGAGGGGCCGGCGTCCTGCTGAATTTAGCTTCAAGTTGCTTAAACACACCTGCCAGGAAGTTTCTAGTATATCGTGTAAAGCCGCGGTCACACTGGGCTTTTCTCCCCATAGACTTCCATTCATACGCATGCGAATGCATCAGACCTGAAACGCAGGGTCATGCGTCAGAGTTTTGCAGGTTGCTGCGGTGCAAAGTTCAAGCTTGGTGAACTCTGACCTGCGAAATCGCATCACTTGACTGCGTGAGACCAATCCAGGATCAAAACATGACCTCTCTGTACAGAAATTTAAAACATGGAGCAATCGCTCGCTTTTTTTAATGTCTAATAATCTTGTTTATTCCCGCCCCTTTTCACAGCGCTGTACGACAGAATTTCACAAGCTCAAACTCTAGTGTGACTTCGGCTTAAGAGCTTGATTAGCTGGTTCAGGTGTGTTTGATTAGGATTGGAACTAAACTCTCCAGGATACCGGCCCTCCAGGACCGAGTTTGGACACCCCTGGTAGAACCGCATTCACCATTGGAAGAAGCTATAATCACTCACATAGGAATTTGAATAAGTGCATCATCCGGGTATTTAAAGTGCACTTACTATTTTAGAGGTTTCAGTGTGAATGCACTACTTACACTATTTATACTACAAAATGGCGTAGAAAAGTGCATAAGTATGTGATTTGGTACGCACCTATACTTGCAGGTGTGTTGAGGCAAGTAGGATCTACAATCTGCACAACACCAGACCTCCAGGACCAAGTTTGAGAACCCCTGCTATAGATGGTCAATCTTTGATCAATAGTCAGGGTTTCAATGGGTCATAGAATTTCTGCAATATCATGGAATTTTAAAAGGTCCATTCCAGACATTGAAAGTCAGGAATTTATTTATTTTTTTGGTGTGTGTGTGTGTCCAAGTCATAGGCTGCATCCAAAATTGCATACTTCCATACTATATAGTATGCTAAAATCAGTATGCGAGCTGAGTAGTATGTCCTAATTCATAGAATTCGAAAAACAGTATGTAAGAAGTACCTAGATGACCTACTACTTCCGGTGAGATTCTAAGTGCACATTCGATGCACGTTACGCTATCCCATGATGGCTTACAAGAGAATTCATGAATGGGAGTGAAGCGGCGCAACTGACATGGGTAGGTCACGTGATGATGACAAAATGGCAGATGTGGTACGTCCGAGATCCATTTATACTACTCCTATTCATACTGGATAGAAGGTACTTTTCTAACGGTGAGTAGTAAACATAAATCCAAATGCAGTACCTGCTAAGTAGTAGGCGATTTCAGACGCAGCCATGGGATTTTTGTTTGTTGCATAACATTTTAGTTTTCATTCATTAAAATGTATTCTTAAAATAAATTAACCTTTAAATTTGGTGTTTATTGCTTATTGTTATGGTTTGGCTATTATTCAGCACCATTTTATGCTTTTATCAATTGGCAGTCAGTGAAGTCAAATGCAGTCACCAGACTGTACAAGTTTTCAAGGCTATCATGCCAGATTAATATGCATAATATAATACACAATCACTTTGGTATTAAAATGACCACTCTAAAGACTGGGTGTTAAAAAGTAGATGACAGATGTAAAGTTTGTAAAACCTCTATTGGCTTCTTAAGTGTGACGTCACGCTAAGTGGCTTCTGAGTCGAAGCTTTATCAAAATAACCATACTGAAATGTTCTTATACAGAAAAGCGGTTCTGTATTGGAAGGGTAATCAAATGGTAATAATAAACATTTACAAAGTGCTGTTATACTTCCGAAAATCACAATTGCAATGTATATCCATGCATATTATCAGATGGCCAGAAAGAGATATATTTTTTTAATTGTTAAAACATTGATGTCTGTGATGCAGCACGTCCAGAGACATTTGTGTACACCATGATTGTAAATAAAATTCACTTTTATGTGTGATATGACTAAAAAGTGGTCATAAATAAATATTTTCTCAATTCAAATGAGTAGCGGCTTGGACCCAAAACAGTATTCCATATGTCACCAATACATTACTGCTTACATTACGACAAGCGTATCAAGCTTTCACAGCCACACAAACAGTAAGTACACTGCAAAAAAAAGCTTGTCTTAAATTTTTCGTTTTGTTTCTAGTCCAAATATCTAAAAATTCTTAAATCAAGATGAATTTTCTGGACAAGCAAAACCTATTGTCTTGTTTTAAGAAATAATATGCCAATATTAAGTGAGTTTTTTTTCTTAAAACAAGCTAAATAATCTGTGAATGGGGTAAGCAAAATAATCTTATGTCAAAAGAAAAAACAAGATTATTTTGCTTACTCCATTGGCAGATTTTTTTACTTGTTTTAAGGAAAAACTGACTTAATATTGGCACATTATTTCTGAAAACAAGACAATATGTTTTGCTTGCCAAGAAAATGTTTCTTGATATAAGAATTATTAGATATTTGGACTAGAAACCAGACAAAAAAAATTAAGAAAACCTTTTTTTTTTTTTTTTTTTTTTTTTTGCAGTTTTTAAAATCTTACAATTGTCCATTGTTCTTATGGTGGCTATTAAAGGAGACCTATTATGCAAAAAAAAAAAATGTTGTGAGGCAACACTGTGCCTATCCAGCCTCTAATGGTAAAAATAAAATCAATTTTTTTATATTTACGCTTGATAAAAAACATCTGCAGAAACACTTTGATTAACATTCTGCCTTTGTACTTGTCATCAGAGGAGAAAGCTCCACCCATTAGTGATCTCTCTCTCTTAATTCAGTGGATGTTTTCATCCCGAACATTCATTCATTTTCTTTTCGGCTTTGTCCCTTTATTAATCTGGGGTCGCCACAGCAGAATGAACCGCCAACTTATCCAGCATTTGTTTTTTACGCAGGGAATGCCCTTCCAGTCGCAACCCATCTCTGGGAAACATTCATGCACACTCATACACTACGGACAATTTAGCCCAATTTACCTGTACCGCATGTCTTTGGACTGTGGGGGAAACCACAATGTTGTGCAAACTCCACACAGAAACGCCAACTGAGCCAGCCGAGGCTCGAACCAGCGACCTTCTTGCTGTAAGGCGACAGCACTACCTACTGCGCCACTGCGTCGCCCATCCCGAACATAACGGTAGTAAATTTGAACAGTGCACAAGGGTTAATTTACATTTTACACTGTAAAAAATGCTGGATTTCACACTATTTGTGTTGAGACAACATGAAGGAATTAAACCTATTAGTTTTTACAAATTGAAGTGGATTGAACATAAAACAATTAAGTTTCTCCCCAACCTACGTGGCAGCAAACATCTTTTTTTTTTGCTGTAAAAATGCAGGGTTAAACACAATTTATTCAGTTTGTGCCAACAGGTTGAGTCAAGTGGGTTGAACATAAAACAATTAAGTTGTCCCCCCCAAAAATCACAAGAATTGTGTTGTTTAAGATCATTTAAAAATAACTAATTCACTTAAAAAATGACAAACTACTTATTTAAAATGAGCTGAAACACAATTATTAAATTCTTGAGGGGACAGCTTAATTGTTTTACATTCAATCCACTTAAATTTCTAAAAACGAATGACTTAACTAAATTCATTCATGTTGTCCCAACACAAATCATTTGTGTGGAACCCAGCCATTTTTTACAGTGTTTAAACAAGCTGCAAAATGTGTTTTTGAGTGTAGAGGCATAACAGTAATTTATAATGATCCCTGCTAAAAATCCATCAAGTATTTGTTACCGCAATAATTAATTTCATTAGTATTAAACACTGAGAACACCCTTTTGTAAGCAGTCCCATGCATGCACAAGCTCTCTCACACAGCGTGGATCATTCAGTGAGCGAGAAAGAGGAAACGTGTTGAAGCAGAGCGATGAAAGCATCAGTAAGACACTGTCTTTCAAACACTGGCGCTTCTTTCAGGGCAAGAAACTCATTTCCTCTTGCACCTGGACTGCTTTGGACATCGTCCCTCGAATCCTTGACCTTTAATGAGCCTCTTTTTTATTAGGAGAACACTGATTTGCTGACCTGCTTAGAAAACACTGATTTAATGGGTTTTAGCCCTTTATCTTAATTTAAACTGCTATAACAAGTATTAATGATCAATTAATACTTATATTTTGTATATAGTGCTGCATTGAAGAAAAAAAACGCAGTGGTTTTTCTCAGAAATTGGTAAATCCCTCAATCACTTAAAAAACATTAATTTAATTTAACAATTTATAATAGAAAGACTGATGTAATATATTCTTGTAAAATTCACAGATGAATAATTTTTGCTTTATTTGATTTTTTAACTGTTTTTAGTCTGTTTTTTTCTCTTCCTTTAACTTTAATTGATTTAATTGTTAGCTTATTTGTTGTTTTTTGCTCTTTATTTTAAATAAAAGATCATGTACACTGTAAAAAGGGATTCGTTACTTAAAGCGAGTAAACCAATTGCCTTAAAAGCAACAAGCTGACTTCACAAAGCAGCCTGATCTCATGAGGAAACGTAAGTATTTTACGTTTTGTCAGTTTAGTGGCTAATTTATACGAATTTGTACGAGTTCAGTCGAACGAAAATGTGCGATTTTAAAAAGGAAGCGTGGCACCCAACTCCACCCTTAACCGCAACCGTCACTGGGTAATGAGCAGGGCCAGATAAAATCTGCAGACGTTTTTTGCCATTTCTGTGGAGAAGTTTGGTAAAAATCTGCGGAATTATTTTAGGAGTATCATAACTAAAACCTTAAAATGTAAAATAAAAAATAATATCTTTTTAACTTTTATTTAATGTTTAAAATGCAAATCCAATTAGATTAACAGTAAATAGTTAACTGTAAGTAAATAAACAGAATTAATGATGGGCTAAAAATCTGCCGAAATCTGCAGAATTCTGCACGCGCAGATTCTTTGTGGGCCTACTAATGAGCAAATCGTAGTAATTTGTACGAATTAGATTGTACAAATTCATACGAATTAGCCACTAAATCAAAAAGTTACGAATTGCCGTGAGATTGCGTTGCACATAGATAATGCAAGCAAACCCATTGTAACCTGGAACTGTTAAGATAACTTCATTTTTATAATTATGCAAATTTAACTCACTTTTATTAAAGTCAACTTATCCCTTTTTACAGTGTCAGACTATTTTAGTACGTCTTTTTTCAAATAATTACTGTAATTATCACGATATTACATATTTGGTGATTTATTAAGTAATAAAGTTTCACAGTGATGGGTTGCGGCTGGAAGGGCATCCTCTGCGTAAAAGCATATGCTGAATAAGTTGGCAGTTCATTCTGCTGTGGCAACCCCAGATTAATAAAGGAACTAAGCCGAAAAGAAAATGAATGAATGAAGTTCATAAAATCTACAATTATAGCCTGTATTTAATTTAGAAGACACACCGGAGTCTGGAAGAGCAGATTTATTTTATTGTATGTAATTTTGCTAGATACAGAAAAGCTGGAAAAAAGGCAAATTTAATAAAGGTGTATTAGAAAAACGTGATTAGTTTACTTTTATTTAATAAAAAAAGTAAGTTCAATTTGCATAATTATAAAAATGAAGTCACCTTAACAGTTCCAAGTTACAATGGGTTTGCTTGCGTTATTTTTGTGAAGTCAACTTGTTGCTTTTAAGGCAATTGTTTTACTCACTTTAAGTAACTAATCACTTTTTACAGTGTATATACAGTGAAATAATATAGTGATGCAGTCAGGGCCGGCCCTGTATTTGGGGGCCCTAAACAGAATAATTTTGGGGCCCTACCTTGCTCTGAATCATAGGTCTCAAAGTCGAATCCTGGAGAGCCGCAGCTCTGCACAGTTTTGCTCCAACCATAATCAAACACTGCTGATCCAACTAATCAAGGTGTTCAAGACTACTAGGCTGTTTCTCAATTCCAAGAACACAGAGAACGGACTCGCGATCTTGTGGAGACAGGTCACGCTAAGTTACCTCAGAAGAATGAACTCGGGAGAACAGAGAATGCCTCCTCTGAGAAATGAGATGCTGCGTTATTCCCTGGTTCTTCCTGATGGTCACATGACCTTAACGCGTTTTTATCACAAAATTATTTAAGCATTACAGCATTCATACAATGATTTACTGTTTTTCCCCTTTTTTACTATATATATTATGCATAAAGACATTATAAATATATGTTTCACCATAAAAATAAAACTAATGTTAATATGAATTTCAGCAAATAAACACCCTTAATGTGTTTATGCCTTTATCAAGATTTTCATGTGAATGTTTACTTTCACCATTTCATTTAGGGAAACTCTTGAAATAAACAAGTCAGATCTCTGAACTTTAATAATAAAGCTACAGGGTGGGCCATTTATATGGATACACCTTAATAAAATGGGAATGGTTGGTGATATTAACGTCTTGTTTGTGGCACATTAGAATAGGTGAGGGGGCAAAATGAAATTCCCAATAAGTTTGATGTGCCACATGACCCTCTTCCTATTGAAAAATCTAAAGTTGGATCCAAGATGTCCGACTTCAAAATGACCACCATGGTCACCCCCCGTCTTAAAAAGTTTGCCCCATCACATATACTAATGTGCCACAAACAGGACGTTAATATCACCAACCATTCCCATTTTAATAAGGTGTGTCCATATAAATGGCCCACCCTGTATATAAAATGCTGCGCTTTCCACCTCCTTTATACAGCAGCAATGACTTCTGGGACTTCTCTAGCATGTTTTGCACTCAAGTCTGCAGGTTTGAGTTGGATGTGGTTGGAGCTAAACTATGCAGAGCTGCGGCTCTCCAGGAATTGAGTTTGAGACCACTCTGCTCTAAATAGTGGTGTTTTACCTTTGCAAACCGGCCCAAAATGATTTTATTGCATATTAAATACAGTCAATGACACAAAAGTAAAGTCTGATTTCTTCTTTAATAACTGTCTGAATGATTTGGACATTTTAAAACAGCACTGTTTTGTCAACTAGCAGTTTCAAAAATAAAGGATTAAACAATCTTTAATAAAGGGATTCCTTTACAGTCCATCTGGAGTGTTTAAAACATATATTTTATTATTTTAGCAAAGAGATTGAAGATTCATTCATTTTCTTTTCAGCTTAGTCCCTTTATTAATCAGGGGTCACCACAGCAGAATGAACTCCCTCATTTACACACATACACTACAGCCAATTTGGCTTATTCAATTCACCTATAGCACATGTATTTGGACTGTGGAGAAAACCGGAGCACCCGGAGGAAACCCACACGATCACAGGGAGAACATGCTCCACACAGAAATACCAACTGACCCAGCCGGGGCTCTTTTTGACGCCCCAGATTGAAGATTCTATATCAAGTATTCAAGGTTGAGTTTTATTTTTTTATTCCAAAAATCAAAAACCTGCAATGAAATGACTCTGAACAATAATTAATTAAATGCATTACTTAGTAATAAAATATACATTCTGAACTCATTAAAAACTCAAAAACAACAACAAGAACAATTAATATCAATGCAAAGATTGATCCATAATAAAATCAATAAGCAAACAATATAAATATGACAAATATTAATATAAAAAACATATAAGAAAAAGGGAGGCAACAAATACTAGGTTAATGTTAATACCCACAACACAAACTTTATTATTCACTTCAGTCTCCTTCCCTGTTCCTTACATTTGAGATGCAGGGTCCAGAGCTTATAATAAACATGATTAATTCAATTATAAAATGACATAACATGTCTCAGGAAAAATATTACCAGTGTGCAAAATATGTCAGTGAAAGACGTGTCAGTATTGCATTTGAGTAAAATGCATTTTAGACTAAAAAAAACGGTCTGGAAAAAATAAAATATTTCATATAAGTAGACAACGTTTATTAACGCATTTAAGCCCACCAGCTGCCAAAGTTCATAGATGTCATTTTCCTTTTATAAGTAATTTTCTACATCATTGTTTATTTTCTAAATGACATGTAAGCAAACAACCGATAAAAGGTTTCAATAAAGAAAAAAGGAATTGACTTCCTGTCACATGAGGCCTTCAACTTCTTCCCCCTTAATCCAGGATTAAAAATGAAAGCAACCCCTCCTAAATAAAGGCAATTTTCATTTTACTAAACATTATTTTTTGTTCACAAATGTATATTAACATAGTCATGAAAGTCTCTAGATTCATCCAAACAAAACAAATCTTTCAAGAGATCTATAGTTGTTTGTATACTTTGTCAAAAGTTCATGTGGCAACTACAGTTCCCGTTGGGCAAATACCTTGTAAGTACATAAATCATAAGAAATTAGGGAATAACGTAGTAATAAGTTAATAAATAATAGTTATTTGTCTTGTTCAATGTTATTTGCTCTCATAATACCCCATCTAAAAATATCTTTACCCTTTAACTGAGATTTTTTTGATACACAGCAAAATCCTCAGAGTAAAATGATCTTCTCCCGCTTTACTTGCTGTTTGACTTGAGATTTTTTTAGGTTATTTTTTTCTTTGACTGCTGTAAATTTGCAGTGTGGGATCAAATACTCTGCTCTTGGGATTTTGCTGTGAAGAGAATAAGACATTAAAATTGTTTAATTGGTCGATAATATTTTAATTAATTAATATTATTATAATACATTATAATACAATAATTGTCCTAAAATATTTATTCAATGAATCATTTTCATTTATCTTTTTGACACACTGTAGTTGGGGAAACTAGTGTGTTTCATCACTTGGATTTGTTTTTTGTGTTTACATATTGGAATTATCTGATAGGTAATTATTAGGGGGGTCATATCAAATGGTTTTCTACTTTTAAACATAATAAATGTTTTTGAATATGCGATAATGCTGAAAGCAGTTGTTTTGAGTTAGAATGCCAAATGTTTTCTTCCTATGCAAATTTTACATTGAACATACAACATATTTGCCCACCTGGAGAGAATAATTGCAAAAGATGTTCATATTAACAAGGCTACATGCTTGAAACCATTAGCAAAACATTTGAGCATAATGGGTTAATCTGTAATTGCTTATTTTCGTTAAATGTGCTATTAGATTATGGCTTTAGCATAATCATTGGCACTTAAAAGCGTTGCTAAAATGATTTTGTGCTTGTCTCTCCTGGTCATTGTTTTCCCTCTCAGTTTTTCAGTGTAAAACTTGTTTCTGGTGTGATCTTGACGACCTCAGAGAAAGTTAAATTACAATATATGTTCGAACATTTGGTAATATTCTGGGATGTTATAAAAAGCTAAATTCTATGACTATTAAGAAATGTAGTCCAAATGTTAAAAATATAAAACATTTACTGAGAGATAACGCATTAAAATAGCGTCCCAAATGAAGAAATATCGTCTTTATACGCCGACATAGGCGACGTGTAGTCATTCCAGCTCATTTTCCAAAGTCTACTTCCGCGTTTTACCATCCACCGCTGACGACTGAGAAGACTTTTTGCCTCGAGTGTGTCCTCGTGTATCGCTCCGCGGGGTCAGTGAGACTTTTTAAAAAAAATCCCCATGCAGTTTTTAACAGAAATAACGTCCACGTTTATCACCCCATACTTCATACGCTCGGTTTATAGATGTTCTGCACGAGTTGTTCTCGATTTAAAACGATAACGCTGTCTCAAACCTGAAAGTGGGTCTATTTGTCCGTTGCAGTGACAGGCAGTGTTTCGGTCTCTCTTAAACATGGCCACCATGATGGAGTAAACGCTACAACTTTAAAATTCATATAATCGAGGAAAACTATGCTTCTTTCGCCCAAATAAGGAATGTTTCGACCTGAAATATCGCACCAAACGCTTAATCCACATGAGAGCTTCGGGAAAAGTTTCTTCTTGGATTACATTCTGAATTAAGTTGGCTGGAAGCTGGAAAGGAAAGAAGAGAATTGCATCAATTCCGTAAGCATTCGCTACTGTTCATAATTTCGCACGCGTGTCGTGGTTATTTGTTTATATGCTGGTGCTTATGTCTCATGTTTTGATGTGAGCCGCGTTGTTTTGCTGTTTGAAGTGAAAAGCAAGTGTTGTTTTGGTTTTCAGCGGAAAGTGACGATAGTTGCAAGCCTGTGAGAATGTTAAGAGTAACGTTGAAACACTAATCACAGATTGTTTTAAAGTCTGAGAGCGAGCGTATATGTCTTTCCGCGGCTTTGCATATTTAATTTGATCGAGGTTTTGAACTAACTCCCTTGCTCTCACAATAAACGAAAGTATTACGTTTCGTACGGGACCTTAAAGGACAACGAGGAAGTAACCAGAAAAATAATATTTATCTGTGTTATATATGAAGTTTACTCGACATAGTTTGAGTCCTGAATAGAAACCGTGGCCTTGCGTTGTTTAGTAAACGTCACACCGACGTTTGGTGGCGGAAAGTTGTTTTGTTTTCACATGGGTCCAGCCATCTTACTCGAGTCACGATAAGAGCTGCCAGCTAAACTAACTAGTTTCTCTCAGTCAAGCCTACTTTACCCCCGAGGCTTTACCTGCTGCTTTGACACACTGATTGTATAACAGGGTATTCGAGCTTCTTTGTTATTACGAGACCTTTAATTAAGCTAGCACGAAGCAATATAAGTAGACTTTTCCTGCTCTAAAAGGGTTAGTTGACAGCATGTCACCCACTGACAGCAGCGTGACGTGTTATACTATTTTATAAAGCGTGTATTATAACTGTTGAACATACTTTTTTTAAGCTTGTATTTAGGCCTGTCACGATATCTATTTTTGTTGTACGATATATTACACTAAAATATATATATATATAGAGGTAAAGTTGGTTATATATTTACACATTCGTTCATTTAGAAGTCTCTATATTGTTTACCATGTTACTTTGAATATTCGATCGGAATTAGCATGCAAGTATGACTTCAATACAACATTAACACTATCTAATTGACTGTGAACAATGTTGTACTTTGATAGTCATTGGCTGTTTATATGATTTCCCTATTTAGAATTTGCAAATAATACTTTTATAATATTATATTATTAAGGAGAATGTCCAAATAGAAAAAAACTACTTTACCTCTATAAAATATATTGCGATAAACAATATTATTGTCGTTTTATGCCACTCATTATATAATGCAAGAATGACTATATAGGCTAATATCAACACAATACAAGTACACTTCCTCAAAGAACGCATAATGTTTTATTCTTAAGTTTTAGATAAAATAACGGGTCTATAAAACCAGAAAAAATTAAATACTTCATACGTTTATTAATCTGCAATTGCCTATTTTCGGTAAATGTACTATTAGATAATGGCTTCAACATCATCATTAGCACTTAAAAGCAATGCTAAAAATGATTTTGTGCTTGTCTCTTCTCGTCGTTATTTTCCCCCTCAGTTATTCAGTGTAAAACTTGTTTCTGGTGCGCTTTTGACGGCCTCAGAGAAAGTTAAATTACAATAAATGTTTGAATTCAGTAATATTCAGGGATGTTATAAAAAGCTAAAATTTTATGACATTTAAGAAATGTAGACTGAATTAAAAAAATGTAAAATATTTACTGAGATAACACATTAAAGCAGCGTCCAAAAGGAAGAAATATCGACTTTATACGCCGATATAGACAATGTGTAATCATGCTTTTTAGGAGCTCGTATTTAGGCCTGTCACGATATCTATTTTTTGTTGTACGATATATTACACCAAAATATGTTGCGATAAGCGATATTATTGTCATTTTATGCCACTCATTATATAATGCAAGAATGACTATATAGGCTAATATCAACACAATACAAGTACACTTCCTCAAAGAACGCATAATGTTTTTTTATTAAGTTTTAGACAAAATAACGGATCTATAAAACCAGAAAAAATTAAATACTTCATATGTTTATTAATCTGCAATTGCCTATTTTCGGTAAATGTGCTGTTAGATAATGGCTTCAACATCATCATTAGCACTTAAAAGCAATGCTAAAAATGGTTATTTTCCCCCTCGGTTATTCAGTGTAAAACTAGTTTCTTGTGCGCTCTTGACAACCTCAGAGAAAGTTAAATTACAATATATGTTTGAACGTTTTGTAATATTCTTGGATGTTATAAAAGCTAAATTCTATGACATTTAAGAAATGTAGACAGAATGTTAAAAATGTAAAATATTTACTGAGAGATAACACATTAAAGCAGCGTCCAAAAGGAAGAAATATCATCTTTATTTGCAGATATGGTCCACATGTACTCATACTTTTTGTGAGCTTGTATTTAGGCCTGTCACGATATCTGTTTTGTTGTACGATATATTACACCAAAATATATTGCGATAAATGATATTATTGTCATTTTAAGACCACTTTATGCCACTCATTATATAGTGAAAGAGTGACAATATAGGCTAATATCAACACAAGTACACTTCCCCAAAAAACACATTTTATTCTTAAGTTTTGAATTTCTGAATTATAGTTGACCAGGAGCTACAGAAATGTATTTAATCACTGTATTTATATGGAATTTATGATTTGTGCAAAAAAATAAACTTTTTTTACTTGTGCTAATAATGTTCTGATATCTTAACTAGAAACAAATCAAAGCATTTTTTTACATTTTGATTATTACATTTTTGTACCTGAATACTGTCAGACTCCCTGGAAAAACATCAAATAGAGCTATTTAAACTATCTTGTGTAGCTGTATTCAAATTGCAATATTTATAGCAGAAAAATAAAATATTGCAATATCAGATTTTTCCAATACCCTGCAGCCCTAATCTATTCTTATTAAAACATTTTAACTTTTAAGTGATATTACAAAATTATATTACATTTTAAATATTCTAAAAATAGCCAACTGGTTAAAATCCAATGGCTTAATAGATGGTGACTATTAAAATGCAAATAGATATAAATGGGTTGCATCCTTAAAACTGTAATATGTCAACAATTGATTTTTTTGGTTCTAAATATGCCTGAAATATATTCATTTTGGTACACACATTGTTGGACTGAGCTGAATAGCATTACAGCGGGTGTACTGTGTGAATCAACGTAAAAAATGACGTATGATCATCATAATTTTTTGTTCAGGAATAAACATGCAATTAAAAAGCACACAATCTAATGTATGCAAAAAAAAGCTGTAATATAGAAGGTCTCAGTTTTGTTGTGTCCCTAGGTAATTTTAATATCAACAATCTTAGTAGTAAGAATCCCAATCTAATACATGTATTTTTCTAGTGCTAGGTGCACTTTTAGGTGTATATTAAGGTTATTACAATCAATCCAGTGTATAAGGCAATAACTACACTAGCCCTTTAAAAAACAATCGGAACATATGTATCTCAGTCTTGTGTTAGTATAGTATTTCCATGTTGAGATTTAGGCATTTAGTGGGTATAGTGCTGTCGCCTCACAGCAAGAAAGTTGCTGGTTCAAGCCTCAGCTGGGTCAGTTGGCATTTCTGTGGGGAGTTTGCATGTTCTCCACATGTTCGCGTGGGTCTTCTCCAGGTGCTTCGGTTTCCCCCACAAGTCCAAAGACATGCTGTACAGGTGAACTAAATAAGCAAATTTTTACGTAGTGTCAGTGAATGAGACTATGGGTGTTTCTCAGTAATGGGTTGCAGCTGGAAGGGCATGAGCTGCGTAAAACAAATGCTGGATAAGTTGGTGGTTCATTTCGATGTGGTGACCCCAGATTAATAAAGGGACTAAGTCGAAAAGAAAATGAATGAATGAATGATTTAGGCATTATGGCAATTAAACTGTATCTCAGTCAGATACAGATACAGTACTTACATTAATTGCAATATGCAAGGTACGCTGGTTTTAATTTCAATATATAAACTCTATAATCACATTATGACCGCTCTAACTAATATGTACTCTTGCTCCGATGACCACAAATGCTGTGTGTTGTCCATAAAAGCCTATGAATGAAATTTGTTACATTATTTGGAAGTGTTAATAATATTTTGAATTAGGGTTGTGTGATATGATAGGGCTGCAAGATATTGGAAAAATCTGACATTGCGATATTTTGTTTTGTTTCGATATGAGTGATGTGTTTTCACCACATAATTTGAATAGCTCTATTTGGAAAGATTTCACTCATTTAGATTGACTGGGTTGATCAAGTCTTGTATGCAGTGCATCTGCATATGAATATAATAAATTAAAAAGCATATAAATACAAAAAATAAGTGAAATAAACAGCGCTTTATGGTTTTCTGGGCAGTCTAACAGTGTTCAAGTACAGAAAACGAAGAATCAAACGTAAAATAACATGGTCATCATTGTATAGTTAAAAAAAAAAAAATATATATATATATATAAAATAAATACATAAAAAATGATTAAATATATAAATATTATAATCTAATTGTCAACTATTGCTGACTATTATAATAACTAACTATTGCGCATACACACATTGCGATTAAAATGCCTTCACAAAGAAATATCATAATATTGTGCTACAACGCTAATTGTATACATTGCAATTCTGGAGCTTCTCAATATATTGTACAACGCAACATACAATAGCAACAAGACAACTAGATCTGTGGTCTTGGATCTGTAGTCCTGTGGTAAAGTTGTTATGGGAAACTGCACTTATTCATAATGACAAAAGTATGTTAGTTCAATGCTGGTTAAACAATGCACAGTTTTTCCCCCTAGTGCATGCACCTCAGGAGCGATACACCATGCAATATTTACATAAAAACACACTTGGTTATTTTGTCTAAAGTGAAAGTAAACGAGAAAAACGGATGTGTGATGATGTGTGCAGGTCTTAAAGTGACAGCAGACTAACAGACTAAACTTGTCATTACCGGATAATTCACCCCTAAATTGAAATTGTATGTATTTGCTCACTCATGATTTCCTAAAGTCTGTGAATTTCTTTTTGTGCTGAACATGACAGAAGATAAATTGAAGAATGTGGGTGGCCAAACAGTTGCTGGCTGTATTAGGAAAGTTAGTTAGGCACCACTGGGACTTTGAAGGTGAGTAAATGACAGAATTGATATGTTTGGATCTGCTTAATATTTATAGAACAACAAATATGCTTAATATTAATAGAGCAGTTATTTTTATATTTGTTTATTCAGTTTCATAAAATAAAAAAACCCACTGTACCTGAAAAATAAAGCTGTTAGTTTAAATTTATATCATATGTATTTGTAATACGAATCTTTGTTTTTGTTAGATATTTGTCATTAAGAATATAACAGTTTTTTTCTTTGCCCACTTTGGCCTAATGGTGGATTCACACCAGACGCGAATGAAGCGTCAAATGCGAGTGATTTTACATGTTAAGTCAATTTAAAGACACAATTAGACATCCTGCGATGTTATTCGTGCAAATGAGGTGGAATTGAGCGTTGCAGGCTTTTGAGACGCTTAACTAATCTACACCGCTTTTTAACCTTTCTAAAGCACATAAAGAAAAGTTATGCTGCATGATTTTAGCCCCGATTTTTGACTCGCCGACAGGTTTTGAGAAATCGCAGACAAATGCCTGAAATCACAGGCAGATCGCTGCTCGTTCACGTGAGTAACAACACTCAAATAAATATTTTTTTTTTGCTCATTCAAACTACTTATTTAAAATGAACACAAGTCTTTTAATGTTCAATCCACATAAATTTGTTAAAAGTGTTATGTTAACTTTGTTAATTTGTGTTGGGACAACATAAATGAATTGTGTGGAACCCTGCATTTTTTACAGTGAATCACACAGTGTGTGAACTATCAAAGATGCGATCTGAGAGAATCGCAGATGAGATATTTGGGATATTTGGCATGCTAAATATCTGGACCTGTCGGCGATTCAAAGTGATGTTTTATAAACAAATTTCGGGAGGAGCATGCTCAGTCTTTGACGAGGCTAATTCATCACACACAATCATTCTATTATCCAATCAGCACAAGTCAAACAAGTCATACCTGTTTTCTCTTGACTTCAGCATCCCTCCACCACCCCAACTCCACACTATTAATCCATATACCTATTTAAATCTGAAGGGGGAGCTTTCTGGAGCCGGGCTAGACAGTGCGCTCGGACCCTATCTCTCTATCCTGATAAGGGGAATAACACGAGTTAGGGTGTCTTCCCGAGCTCAGAGCCCTCTTCCCGGACAGCACGCCAAATACGCATATTCTATTCGGTCAAATGTCTGTGAGTGTGAACTCGTGAATCTTGCCATGTGAAATGTGTTCTGATTGAAAATAACATTGGCGATTACCTACAGCCAATGAGAGAGCAGCATCCACTAACATAGATATCTGCAGGCCAGCGGGAGGTTGGCGGAGATGTTAAAAGCGCTTATTTTTGATTATATATTTAGATCCAAGAAATGAAGGAAAAACAATTTGGCAGGAGCACTCGTGTCTTTTTGAAGTTTCATCTGAGCAATATCACAACAGGGTCGAAAAAAAAAAGTTTGAGAGAATTGCTAATTCCCTTCAAAAGCCAGGTGAGCAAAATAAATACATTTTCTACCTCACTAAAGGCTTCTTTCTCATTATGTAGTTAATAGCAAAAGATATACTACATGACCTCGCGTCTCACACAGAGAATGAGATCACGACACCAACCTATTATGGCCCTTTTACACATTATCATCCTCTGGATAATGATTGTTTGATCGTGCTGCTCTTCTAAAATAATTTACAACTTGGTCTTGATGGTGAATGTCTTCCAGAAATGACAGTGACCATTTGTTTACAAGTCTGTGGGCGTTTGAGTAGTTGCTCTCATGTGATGTGCGTTTGACAGGACGTACTGTACCTCGCGTTAGTTTCGCACTGATTACAAAACCAAAAAACGTTTGTTTTCAAGGGCACTTGGTTCATTTAAATGTAGAGATTTCAAGCTTTATGTGGATATTTCTTATGTCTGTGAAGCAAGTATTCGCTGATTCCAGTGTTTTTTGACTACCAAACTGTTGTAAAAGCTCATTGATTCGATTCGCTGCTTCTCTGTCAGTCTATAGCAATCGATGATTGGCTCCTGTACTAGTAGGCTGGGCTTCATTCACCATATTGACCATTACATTTTTACCCATTCAAAACTATACGAGTGACACGCCTTGTGTATTCTATGGTCTTCTATATAATATTGTGTATTATATGGTCT
>CAIGQZ010035013.1:12048219-12079707 GCA_903798205.1 Danio tinwini
ACACACACACACACACACACACAAAAAAAATAGGGGGTCTGACTAATAAAAACAAAAATGCTTTCACAAACTATGAAAATAAATAAATAAATGTACTGATGTCAACTAATTATCATTGATTAGATGTATCGCGGCAGCCCTAGTACAAACCTATAATGATATATGAGGGCAAAAAATAAATAAATAGACACATTTTTTTATATGAAATATAATAATCGCTCAATGATCGTAATATAGGTAAAGTGTTCAATTAATTGAAGTTTTGATTTTCGTTCTTCTGTTAAATGCTCTCTTCACCTCACAGGAAACTTGTCGTTTTTTTTCCCCCTCTCCCTGATTGTTTGCTCAAGCATGAAATGCAAGGCTCCCAAACTTCTGCATGATGTAATTCCTTTTGGGAAGAGTAACAGTTACATATGCAACCTGAAGAACTGGATGTGTTTGCACTTGGTTGAGTTGTGTCTGTCTCAGTAAGCGTCTTAAACCACCCCTGATTTTGTTTAAGTGACTGGATTGCTTATGTGTGTCAAATGCATCTGCTTGGGCAGGGCTGTCCAATCCTCCTGCTGTAAGGCCAGCATACTGTGGAGTAAATGCTGTCATTATAAGCACCTATTCTGCTTTGAGCTTCATCACCATCTTACTTGGGTGTTCATTATTTTCTTATAATTAAATGGCCTGTTGTCAGTCATTCGAAAACTATATGTAAGTAGCTCTAAGTATTATATTTTGATCGGTAAACTAAAGTTATTCAAATTCATTACATTTATAAATGTCCGTCAATTGTTTTGGGTCTGCCAATTTGATTTATTTTATATAAAAAACAAAGGAGTAAATGATTCTTTCAGCAACCTAAAACATGAACAAACTGCCATGTTTAATTATGTTTAATGTCCTTTTAGACTATTATGAAGTCGGAATTACTTTTTAACAAAATGTTAACATTACTGTACCTGTGCTGGTGAAGAATAAAGATGAGAGGTTTGTGCTGAGTGTATGTGAATATATAAGGCCTAAATGTAAGTTTTATATATGTTTTTTTTATAGTCGCAGCTGTTACAGTACTATTTTGCATTATCGTTGATCTACAGCTGTAATCAAATCATGTTCATGTAAGGATTAGTTATTAAAGCGCCATGACACCCCCGTCTCAGCAGCCTTTAGCTTAAAAAAAGTCAGGAAAGTGGGTGAGTCCAGCTTTGTTTAGGTGGGAGTGTCGAGTGGCAAAAGAAGCTAGGATTTGCATGAAAAGAGGAGTTTCAGTACATGCACTACAGCTGATTTTTACAGAGGCAATAAAAACACAGACACAGGGGAGACAAACAGTGACTCGTTTCCATGGACCATCAGTAATCAAATTTTTTGCCTTAATCTGAATAAGACAATAATATGATAAAGAAGTTTATATGAGTTGCTTTTTAAATGTTCCTTTCATAATCCCATTTTACATGTTATAGCACATCGTTCAATTAATGTCATTGCATCATCGTATCCACATTTCCTCTGAAGTTTCGTGTAAATCGGGTGTTCCATTCTTAATTTGTCAACTTTAACTGCAGTTTGGCATTTTCAAGTTCATTCAGAAACATTTCATGCATGCCTCGCGTGACAAAGGAGACATTATATGCGAAGAACTGCTGGAAGAGTGTAGTTTTAAAGGAGTTTGATACCACACGTCAAATGGGAGAAAAAAATCCTCTGCGTTTCTCGGTAGATGCAGAGACTCAAACAGCCGTGTGTGTATAGACTATCTTGTCACAAAATGGAGTGAAAATCCTACATGACGATAATAGTTTGATTTAAGGTGTTTACATTCAGAGAGCAGCATTTATAGCAGGTCTTTTAGTCCACAATATTGTAGTGGTAAAACAGTAAATTTAGTAAGTAAATAATTTTGACTAAGGTATGTCTTTAAAAACTAAAAGAGCACTGCTGACGATACTAACTAACTTTGCGATCTGAATAAACATAAACAGCGAACATTGATAACACACTTACCAAATCCATAGAGACAGAACAATCAACACGAACTGGAACCATCCACATGCGACCTGTGCCCTCATCACGGGAAAATGGAAACAAAACCTTCCTTGCGGCACATTTATAAACGCAACACTGGCGACCCATGACTTCGAACAATTCTTCTTCCACTTGTTTTTATTATGATTGGCAACACAATGTGGCATCTCTCTTCTGTCTGAACAGTGTAACAGGTAAAAAGAGTCTTCAAAGCTATATCATGCATGTTAATGAAGTTGCATCTCATTAACAATAGAGTGCGCTAATTGGTTCGAACCAAGTCTTTCTCATAAATTAATGCTGAAATCTCGAAGACGTCACATTGTACCAGAAGATACAGACATCCAGTCTCCACACTGGAATTTACATATGGATCTAATCGCCGTGACACAGCTTCAAAATTTCTTTTCAAACCGTAAGAGCAAATTTGCTCAAAGCAACGCAAAAACAACCAATTTTCACCTTTTTTGTGAAATATATGTGTCCTAATAGTGTATTTAGCAAAGTGGGACACATACATGACTGTCAACATCTCAAAAAATGTGTTTTGGTGTTTCGTGACCTTTTAACACTTATGTACCATTGGTACCATTTGGCAAAGACACAAGCCTGATTAAGGTGACCTATACCATACCGTACCCTGCCACTCGAAACAAGGCATTTGAGAGCTGCTGCTACAGAATTCTGTATTTTTTTTTGTATGAAAGTATGCTGCTACAGCATACAGCTTCATTGTTGATTCATTTTAACTGTGTTGACCTAAATCTCTTACATTTGTTTTATTAATAAAGAGTCATTATAGGAACTTGCTTTGCTTTAATAGTCAGACAGTGAGGAAAAAAGAAAATCTATCAAAACAAAACATGTGTCAATAATTGTTTCATAATCGCATTGCAATAATTAAATCATGAGGTGGCTAGTGATTCCCAACCCTACTTTCCTCAATTGCTTTAATGTCTGTTTGCATATTGATTTCATGTATTGAGTCTAAAACAGATGACAGAGATCTTTCATTGATTTGTTACTGACAGAGTGGAAAGAGACATAGTACATGGTGTAGTGTAGTACATGATCTAGACTGACTGGATTTTATTGAGAAGAAGCATTGTACTAATGGCGTTCAAGCTATTTTTAAGGTCATAGTTTACAATTCAGGACTCAATGCTAAGGATGATTTATATCAACCCTGTCAGGTCAGTGGTTTGGATTGGTTATTATTACATATCTGGGCATTATCACTGAAATTTTTAACCCATGTTTTTATTTGTATTCAGTAAAATTTTGACTACAACAATTTTAGATACACAGCTAAAATTCTAGCCTAACAAATATAAAGAATTAGTCAGTAATATTATGAACAAAAAATAGGTCTGGATGATTTGGCCTAAAATCAAAATCTTGATTAATTGAACATTTTAACACGATTACAATTAATGAACGATTATTTTATTTATTTATTTTATTTTGTTGCCCTCAAAGTTCACTGACAAGTTTTGTACTGTAAATATGCTCACATGTTACAAGTGAGAGATTTCTGAATAAAGGGTGCGTTACTTGATTTTATATTAATTGAAGGAAACATCTATCTATGATTATTTACTGAACATCAACGTTGAACAACTGAAGTTAAAACACACATTGCCTAAAACGAACTTCTTATAAAAAAAGTTTCCAACTGTAGCTCCTTCACGGGACTCGACAGGCTCTCTGTGGCTCTCTTTGCCAACCACGCTTGTTACCACTATACATCATTGCGATGTGTAGTTAAATTTTTTGAGAGGTGGTTGTATGCGACCGTGCGAAGGCTGTGCCGGGCCATATGCATAAGCATGCGCTCAACACAGAAGTAATAAAAGTGGGGTCAAGTGACTCCACACACGGTAGAAAAAGTAATTGAAAAAATTTACCTAGAAAAATTCAATCGATTATAGGTTCTGAATTTCAATTTCGATTAATTTTCAATTAATCGCCTAGCCCTAAAATAAACACACAATATAATTTAATATTACAAATTAATGCAATAAACCAAACATGCAGATACATCTTTACAGGTTTGTAAATACTAGGGATGCTTATTTTGGTTAATTTTCCCAACCTACAACCAAATATTAACCGTTAACCAGTCGGATTAATATTAACTTATTATTTAATTTAAATAAATGCCACATGAAATATTTCATTTTAAAATACTGATTTATTATAACATGCTAACAACAGCATGCAGAACATGTATAACAACAGAACATCTTTGCGCACTTCTTACAACTACTTACAACTCAACAACTTTACATGTTTTCAACAGCATAGAAAATAATAATATAATAATAATAATAATATATATATATATTATAATAATTCATACTTCCCGTGCAGCTCTCAAACGATCGCTCTGTGCCACAAACTGAATGTTATTTACAACTTTATTACATGTTATTCACAGCCTACTGTATGCAAGTTCTGTTCACTAAGGTAGTCATCATTCACAGGCGCGCACCCGTCCTCTCCGTGGTAACAGCTCACTGTCAGCTCACGTCACATGTGTTTTCGCTGTCGCAATACATCATTACATGCAAACAGAAATTACATTTTTTGGGTGAATTATACCTTATAAATACAGTATGTGACTCTTTCAACACCATTTAGAGGTGTACACCTTGCTGAGCAATGTGAAGACATGTGCGGCCGGCTTTATGCTTCTCTCCTTAACTTGAAAATATGATTGGCAGAATCGTATAAATGCTGGATTAGGATCGTCTAGGGGGTTGAATCGAGATCGCAATCTTTTTACGATCAATCGTGCTGCTCTAGTAGACAGCATCATTACTGGCCCGATTGGAACCTCGTTTGCCCAGTTAGCGAGGTTCGTTTGGCATATGTGAATCTCACAATCGGTCTGAGATTGACTAAATGAGGTGGTCTCGGCTTGATTGAAACAAACTCTGGAGCAGATCAATTGTAGTGAGAAAGCAAAACGAAATGACGAACCAGGCTATATCACAATGTATTATGGTTGTGTAATAGCCATATATACGGCTATATGAAGAGAGAGTTATGAGTAGGGTGGGATGTCATTCCTACCAGTAAATGTGCATTTCATGTCGAATGCGAAAGTGAAAGCATGCTGAAATATTACTGAGAGCTATTTATCTATAAGGAAAATTGACAGAAATTACCATCTGATCATTTATCCATATTTTCTTTAATATCATATTTTCTTTAATATAATATTTTCAATATTATATTGAGTATTGTGGCATCCCTAGTGACTACACTATGGGGTTGAACTTGACATTGACAAGAATAAGCTGATTGACATGAACTATATTTGTAAAAGCATCATATAGGGCTTTTCGTGGCGCTTTTTATTTATTTATTTATTTATTGTAGACATGATGTTTTAACTGTCATTTCTTAGCTTTACCTTGCTGACACAAATGTCGACATGGCGCTAAACTTTGAGAGCAGGTCAAAGTAGTCAGTTGGTGTGTATTATGTAAATAAGTAAAATAGTCATGAGGCGAAGTCATAGAAATTATGAGAGGAATACAAGTGAAGCATCTCAGGCAGGTGTTTACTATTTGAGAAGGTCAGTCCTTTTGAAGTGCTTTTAAAAATGTGCACATTATTTACATACACAAACAGCTATATTGCATGCACAAGGAAAGGTAAAATAAAATCAGGTGGCATAATAAGACTATTAAGTAGTACAACTTTTTTCATCTAAGTAATCTAGAACTGTTGTGTGTACAAGCTGCGAGATTCACAGTTATGTAGTAGGTTATAAAGTATTGAAAACCTTTTTTTTGTGTCATTTAAAATATCTAATGAATAAAATTGTTTTACAAATTTTGCAGCCCTACCATATTTTGCTGTAGAGGTTTCTCCAAGTCTCTGTTTACAGCATGGCAGTGAAGTTTAGGCCCTGTTCAGAAAGGCTGAAATGTTTGTGTCGTCGTGCATTCTTTCTCGTGTAGATTAGCAGCACTGTTTCCTCTAAGCTTGCAGAATACTGAAGTCACCCGCTGCAGAATTGATGTTGCTCGCCTAGTCTTGTTTTTCTACAGCCAAGCCAATACTGGCTCAGATAAAAGCACGAGACAGACTGAATCATAGCAAGGAATCTCTCATCTGATTGGCTGGAGTTCTCCAAACAGCCATAGCACGATGAAGCCTATGCCTGACCAGAGCCTCTCAGATTCCCAAGTGTTATTTCTTGAGAGAGGAACAGAGCATAAACAGCCCTTTATGCATTTACATCACATACTTGATATTGCTTTCCTGGTACCAAGAATCATTTAATACTTGCTATTTTGTAAAGAAGTGTTTCTAATATTATTGCTTTACTATTGTATTTAATTATTATTATTATTATTATTATTACTCTCTTTGACTTTGGCTTTCTTTGGCTTATTCCCTGCTTTATCATGGGTTGCCACAGTGGAATGAACCTCCAATTACTCTGTGATATGTTTTACTGATGGATGGTTTTGTAGCTACAACCCTCAGTGCAGGGAAACACGCACACACACTCTCTCATTTACACACACTATGGCCAGTTTAACTTGTCCAATTCAACTATATTGCATTTCTTTAGATCGTGAAAGAAACTTGTTGCTTATTTTACAATTTAAAGTGGTCCTCAACCATTTTATCTTTGCAGACTGGTCAACGATTGACAATTTTACAGTGGGGTGGGGGATTAAGAGGGGGGGGGGGGATGTAGGTGTACGTAGATTGCTCATTAAGCTTTTTTCTCAGAGGATGGCAAGCTGACAAAACATTGACTATGTTTACATGGACATCAGTAATCAAATTAATTGTGGAGTGGATCCGAGCGCGATTGCGAGTTTCTCATATGCCAAACAAGGGAGAACAAGACTGGTGCAAACAAAACAAATGTCTAGGTGTGAAAGCACCCTTAAATTTAAAGTGACAGTCACCAAAACGACACAATTTGGATCAAACCCTAAAAGGGTCCGTTTCAAAGAGATACAGTTGCAATCAGAATTATTGAACCCCCTTTGAATTGTTTTTCTTTTTTAACTATTTCCCAAATGATGTTTAACAGAACAAGGAAATTTTCACAGTATGTCTGATAATATTTTTTTCTTCTGGAGAAAGTCTTATTAGTTTTATTTTGGCTAGAATAAAAGCAGTTTTTAATTTTTAAAACCCATTTTAAGGTCAAAATTATTAACCCCTTTAAGCTATTTATTTTTCCATAGTCTACAGAACAAACACAGAACAAACCATCATTATAAAAACTATTATGTTTAGAAATGTGTTGAAAAAAATCTTCTCTTCGTTAAACAGAAATTGGGGAAAAAATAAACAGGGGGGCTAATAAATCAGGGGGTTAAATAATTCTGATTGCAACTGTATTTAAAAAATGTAAGTTATTTTGAGCTGAAACTTTGAACACACACACACACACACACACACACACACACACACACACACACACACACACACACACACACACACACACACACTCTCTCTCTCTCTCTCTCTCTGTCAGGACATCAGAGGCATATTTTACATCTTGAAAAAAGCAACATAATAAGGCCCCTTTAAATCTTGACGGAGAAATCAGACAAGACTTAAAAATGTGCACACAAAATCAGCTGTTAGAGTCACAATAAGCTGGGTAAAACACTGTATAATGAACCAAGTGTAAATAGACCATAGTGGGCTGTAACACCAGAGAATGTTTAATTTATTGATAATTAAAATCTAAAAATTAACATTTTTTTTTTATGTAATTAATTCTGTAGCCCTGCAGTGTAGTTTGCAAAAAATAATGCCAACATATCTAAACCGTTGAATGACTTCCGCTTCCTTATGCGAGTGGGTTTGTCGTCGGGCTGTTGCGGTCAGGTAGAGAAGCGGCCCTGTGACGCCGGCAGTGAAAGCAGCATTCAAATAAGCAGGCCTCTCTGCTGGGCACATGGGGTTTTCCTCCCTCATTTTCCTCCTATGTCCTCAGCATGACTGTGCTGAATAAAATCTCTAAATTAATTTGAGCAGTGCTCCGTGGAGAGCAGCGGCGCCACGCTGAGTAGCAGCTCTCCCCAGCGTTCATCCACACACAGCTGTGCTCACCATCATCAGCCATGAGTCAACAGCACCGCTCTGCTCTCCTCACAACCACAGTACAGCACTGAGGCCAACAGGCTGAAGCAAACTCTTGTTTTGATATCCACTTTACATCGATGATTATTTTATGGATTATAGGCTTTAATCGATTATTCAGCGTTTGCAAGTAAATATATTTTGTGATTAATAATATTTGGCCCACACACACACAAAAAGAAAGAGGTACATTTTCATTCAAGTGGAGCAACTACTGTAGACGGAAAGGCAACTGAATGACTGATGCCTCTTTCTGTTGTTTTGAATACTTGTAGGTTTTATGGATATGGAGCAGATTAAAGGCGAAAGAGATGTCTTATTTTTGGATAAACAGTGTTTTTGAAATCATTATTATTCAGAACAATATTCCCTCGTAAATACCTTTCATAATAAGCAGATCTAGATCAAGCTATATCAAGTTTTAATCTACACTTTCACTTTAGTTTGTTTGTTTTGGCATAAGATGTGTGTTTTATATGTATTTATTATGTAAATGTAATACAGATGCGTACATAAAACTGTTGTGCATATATATATATATATATATATAATTGTATCTATATGTATATACAGTTGAAGTCAGAATTATTTTTTTTTCTTTTTTAAATATTTCCCCAATGATGTTTAACAGAGCAAGGAAATTTCCACAGTATGTCTGATAATATGTTTTCTTCTGGATAAAGCCTTATTTGTTTTATTTCGGCTAGAATTTTTAATTTTTTAAAAAACATTTTAAGGTCAAAATTATTAGCCCTTTTAAGCTATATTTATTTTTGATAGTTTACAGAACAAACCATTGTTGTACAATAACTTGCCTAATTACCCTAACCTGCCTAGTTAACCGAATTAACCTAGTTAAACCTTTAAATGTCACTTTAAGCTGTATAGAAGTGTCATGAAAAATATCTAGTCTAATATTATGTACTGTCAACCTGGCGAAGATAAAGTAAATCAGTTATTAGAGATGAGTTATTGAAACTATTGTGTTTAGAAATGTGCTGGAAAAAAAATCTTCTCTCTGTTTAACAGAAATTGGGGAATAAAATAAACAAGGGGGCTAATAATTCAGGGGGGCTAATAATTCTGACTTCAACTGTATGTTTTAATCTAAATATAAATAAAAAATTTCTCAAATCTAGTGGTTAAGTGCGGTGACAAAGCACCATGGTGCTCACGGCGACCCGAGTTCGATTCCTGGCTCAAGGTCGTATGCCGATCCATCCCCTCTGCAATAGCGTCTGGCTGCAGATTTGCCCTTGCACTTTCAGGCTTGCACTCTCTGACTTGCACTCTCAGGCAACCGCGCTTCCTCTGCAAGTGACGTCATTTACAATCAACACCTGTACCCGCTTGCATGAAAGTCCTTCAGTAATTTAACTTAATGGTGTCCCTGAGGGGGAAAAAAATCTTATTGCTTCTTAAAGTAATGATTCACCCAAAAATAAAAACAATATTTTTTGTTTATTCAACCTCCAATTGTTCCAAACCTGTTAGATTTAAAAAAAAAAAAAAACAATGTTGGGGGAAAAACTGCTGTTTACATGGAGTATTTTTGTTTCTTCTATTGATGGCATTGGCTGCTTTTTTACAGCATTCATCAAAATACCTTAGTATCAGTATGTTTGCACTGATTGCAATAAATTGATGACAATAAAATCATCTCATTAAAATTACAGTGATTAATATATTGAGCAGGTATTACAGTACTTGCATGAAGCACGGTTCTGTTTGTCTGCTCTACAACTGGTGGAAATGATGCACTGATCAGGGTTTCTGCGGGGTCTTAAAAAGTCTTAAGTCAAAAATTTAATAATCGAAATTTAAGGCCTTAAAAAGCCTTAAATTCGCTGTTCTGGATCTTAAATATTTTTGCACAGGTCTTAATTTTCAGATGTCCTTGTAACGCTACGTCTAATGCTCATTTAAATTATTTTTTGTTGCTGTTGCTTGGTTTATAAGTAATTTGCAAATGTTCGCTTTGGGTGCATGCGACATGATTTCGGATGACGGAGCTCACGTAATGTTTTGAGACTCGAGTGAACAGTTTGCGCGGCGCCCCATTTGATTAGAGTTGAATATGATACACTTTGAAGGGATTTTGTCTGAAACAGGTACGACTGTACACACGTCTTCTTTATGATCCACCTATGCGTGATTATAGAGATAACCAGATGACCAATAATTCTTGGCTACAAATTGCAACAGCAGTGAGAAAAGAGGAAAGTTTTGGTAAAAGTTTGGAAAATCTTGATCGATAAGTTTGTTAAAGCAAATAAAGAGGCCATGCAAAAGTGGAGACCCAGGTGGTTTTAATATTACAGAATATGTTTTTCCACTATTCATAGGTGTTACACTGATGTGTATATTACAATTTTGAATTTAAAACAATTTACAAGTTACAAACTAAAATTAACAAATTATGTCTTTGATACAGTTGAAGTCAGCATTATTAGCTCTCCTTTGAAATTTTATTATTTTTTAAATATTTCCCAAATGATGTTTAACAGAGCAAGGAAATGTTCACAGTATGTCTGATAATATTTTTTTTACCCAGAGAAAGTTTTATTTCTTTTATTTCAGCTAGAATAAAAGCAGTTTTTAATTTTTAAAAGCCATTTTAAGGTCAATATTATTAGCCCCCTTAAGCAATTTCTTTTTTCGATAGTCTACAGAACAAACCATCATTATACAATAACTTGCCTAATTACCCTAACCTGCCTAGTTAGCTTTATTAACCTAGTTAAGCCTTTAAATGTCACTTTAAGCTGTATAGAAGTGTCTTGAAAAAATTCTAGTCAAATATTATTTACTGTCATGATGGCAAAGATAAAATAAATCAGTTATTAGAAATGAGTTAATCAAACTATTATGATTAGAAATGTGTTGAAAAGAATAAACAGAGCGGCTAATAAATCTGACTGTAACTGGAAAGGAATATATGAACCTATCAGTTTACAATATATTGATGCCCAATTTCTAGGCTTTATTGGTGAAAATGGTCTTGAATGTTAGATCATTATTGCCTTTTTAGCTTATAAGTAGAGGATAGAAACTAGCCAGACAGTAATGTGTGAATGGTTGAGTGGTCAAAAAAAAAACATCAGTATTTTTAGTAAGTGTATTTTTTTTTTTTCTTGCCATAATAAAAAATATAATTGTATTAAAGATAATTGCAAATGATAAACTGTTGCTTGAAAAATGTCATATGTCTATTTATGCTAATATAGCTAAGGGCTATGCACATAACTGAGTAGGATAAACTTTTTACTCTATAAGAAAAGATGCGCCTAAACTATGATGGAAGCACGTTTACCGAACAATTTTCAGCATGCGCATTAAAATAAGGTCATGTGATTTTGTTATAAGAGATCATGTGATGATAAAAATGTGTGTGAATGGACAAGCCAGCAGGCTGAGCACATTATAAACCATCTGAAATGTTGTTTTGGTCATTCTAAAACGCCTATCCATTTTAGTATTAGTGTTATTATATTATTAATTACCTCCAGAATCAAAAGCATCTGTGCTCCACGTCTCACGCCTTTAAACGCCACCGTGCGTTCACTGCGTATCAGGATTGCCTTCTGAGGCGCAAGTCATTTATTAAATGAAGAAAATATTAACACAGCTTCTCTTATCGCAGCAAATTACGTTTTTACTGTTGATATTTGGCGCCAGATAATCAGGAAGTGACGATTTAGTTTGATTTGACTCGTTGGATGGAAACGCTGGTTTATTCGGACGTCTTTTATGCAATAATCCAGTTGTGCGCATGAAGTTAATTCGCATTTTTGTATGAAAACATAGCTACTGTAAGGGAGCTCAAACTTCTTTCATGGCATTCTCGTAGCATTCCGTTAGACCTACATTGTGGTTAAGCTTCTGGTGATACGTAACTGATATTATTACTTAACTTGTAGTTTTCTGAATGTAAATGGTGCTTTTACCAATGTTTATGCAGTGACCATAAGTAACTTAAGCTTGTTCATGCAAAATTTTCTCCTACAATGCCATACGCATGCAGTGTATAAATACGTCCATGTCTTTGTGCAGAATGTCATCAGAGGAAAAGAGTCTGGAGCCCTCTGAGCAAGGACCATCTCCTCCCCTGAGCAGTGCTGGGGCCACACCCTCAGGGAGCCCGGCCCCCTTAGACAGACGCCCGCGGGGCCGGCCACGCAAGGATGCTTCCTCTGTCACAGCCACACCCAAGTCTAGAAGAAAGTAAGCACATCTCCTATTCCAATGTAAAGCTCTTTGCATATGATGAGAGCTGACCTTGTGTCTGTTTTACATTTAACTCTGTGTTGCTTGAAGTTGGATGAATTTTATAAAAGACTGGCATTTTGATTATATTGAAGAGCTTGATGAAAGAAACCACTGACACCTATGAATAGAAACTTTTCTGCTTTATTAGTCATGGGTTATGTAATAATATTTTGGCATTGCAGTTTTCAGATTGGCTGAACTGATGGTTTTCAGTTCATCATAGAATCGACAAGGCTTAACATCAGGAATGTTTGTGATATTTATGGTCATTTATTAGGCTAGTTAATGCTGTCATGAGGTCGTGATGACCTCATTATCTTTCCTGTGCTACAACCCAAACCCAACCCCCCCCAAACTCCCTCTTTTTTTGTTAATAAGAGCCAGTTTTGCAGCAACTCCCCTATGCCCATTTAAACTATTCATTAAGTGCAGTGAATTATTTAACTGCTTTCTATTACAAAACCTTCTGGATAAATCATGTGATTAGGGTCACATTTATGCTAAGGCTTATTTGCTTGTTAAGTCGTGATGTATGGAGTACTGTTTCCAGGTCCAAGCCGCCACTCATTTGAATTGAGAAAATATTCGTTCATGACCAGGGCTTAACATGAACTTTTTTGATCACCTGCCACTATGGCTAGTAGTTTTCCACCATTACTAGCCACTCACCATTTTCACTAGCCACAGTTTTGTTGTTGGGAAAATATATTTTATGTGCATAAATTTGATTTTGGCTTGCTAAAATTACTTAATTTATTTAGATTTTGTTTTTTCCACTTGCCTCCTCATTCATTTGACTGTTTTTTGTGTGTATGAGCTTACTCAATGAGCATGAGCAAATGGGTTATGCTTTCATTAAAAATGTCGCATTGCAATTAGTTTTTTTTCACAGGACATTTCAGGGCTCAACACAATAAGGATTTACCTTTTTTTTTGTTTCTCTGGCCACACCAAACTAATTATTTCCTTGCCTCAAATTTTTAATAATGTGTCAAAACAAGCAGAATACTGCTGTATACATACACTTTTTATTCAACAAAACAGTTGACATTTAAAAATAAATATATTCTCACACATCTACTATGCACAGTGGTCTGTTCTAGCTCAAGATCCCAGATCACCAGTTGCATACAACAATATATTAAAGCAATATTATTGTAAAGGATGATTATTAAACTATATTAACAAAAATAACAGCAAGCAAAAGAAAGCAGTTAAAAAACATTCCGTGCGCGATAATGAAAGGATGATGCCGTGCACATGGTTAATGTTAGGCCAATTAATAATCTGTTCAAAGAATGGTTAAAGCAAAAGCGACAACTGCTGCTGCTTACAAAGAATCTCGAGCCCTTAAGGACTGTGGGTGCACGAGCATTGCACTAGTTTCGTTTTCAGGCACGGTTGCTCAGAGTGAGGAAACGGCACAGGAGCTTTTAAACACTTGCGCGCATCAAATCATCTATGCGCATGACACTAAACCATCGTCAGTGAGTGAGGAAAGCCTATCTCATGCTCGCGCGAAAAGCTGTTTTTGTCAGTCGTGCTGCTTCTCGATTCTAAGATCATATTTGTACGCATATAGACAAACATTCATAAACTAACAGTCTAATCTGTAGTGACGACGAGCCAGTACTGGCAATTAAAAAATGAGTTTCAGCCAGCTAAAGTGGCTAGTGGGAGTGGCTGTCTAACCGACACAACCGAAATTTATCCACATTTGGTGGGTTGGCGGGTGTTAATGTAAAGCACTGTGTGTGTGTGTGTATATGTATGTGTGTGTATATATATATATATTTATATATATATAGACATATAGATATATATATATATATATATACTTAAAAAATATTTATTATTATTATTATTATTATTATTATTTTTTTTTATTGAAAACAAAGAAGACGTTGAAGCATCTATTTTGTTGCTGAATGTTGCGTTTCACAATATACGTGGCAATTCAAATGACCCAATCAGAGAGATGCAGCTAATGTAGAATTCAGGTGGTGCATATGGCACTGCAAAAACATTATTTAATTGGCAGTACACCTTATCGCTGTTTTGTTTTGATGAATTGTGCAGCCCTGCCAGTATGCATGCCTGTAGAAGTGTGCGTGTTGAGAGGGCTGTATTCTGCTGAAGTATTCTGCTGCACCTGGAAGAGGCTTTCAAGTGTGTCGATGTGCATTAGTGTGGAAGAGCTCTGTGAGGCACACAAGGAGATGCTGCTCCAAAAGGGGCGACATTTTCTTTTTGCCAAGTTGATTTTGGCCCTGAAATATATCTGCTCACACACTGCAAGTGGGGAGGGGGTTCGAAAGGAAAAATATAAGATTACTGTTATTTCGAATGACTATCTTGTGTCAATGTGAGCATTGTGATCGAATAAAGCCTGATTGCTTTTATTATAATCAGCATAATTGTTTATACTGCTACCTACGTGACATGTCATAAGTTTTTGATGACCTGAATCCTTTTTTGATTGTGTGAGCTTTTTTTGGATTTTCTGCTAATCTGACGGTTTATTTTTCCTGTGCGTCTAAAATAACCCAATAGTTCACTCAAAATCATCACTTCAGATCTTTCTCCAAGCTTTCATTCTTTCACATAGCACAAAAGGAGAAAGTTTGAAGGCCGTTTTCCATGCAGTTTCGTTGAATTGGGACGATCTTTCAATAATATGAAAAAAGGACACAAAAGCTGGTCCATATGAGCCCAAGTCTTCAAAAGCCCTACAATAGCTGTATGCAAGAACCCAACTTAAAGAGTTGATTTATTCCGGGTTAAATTGGTTGTGTAGAGTTTTTTTTTAAAGTGTTCTATTGAAGTTGTACAGTACATGGTCATGCTGACACTGTAGAGATGACTATCATCAAAGTGATTCCCTTTTTAAATAGGTGTTCAGGAAGCTCAAGTTGACACTGCAACTTGTCATATTCTAGTGTTTATTGCATTCCACCAATAATGCCACAAGCTTTTGAATACGATTAAACTCCAACATACCCCTTTTATTTGTTTTCAGAAGTTTAGCAAGGGTGTTTCATGATAGGAATACAGGGCCTCCACTATGAGATCAAGTGTTGGCTGTCAAATAAACAGTGCAGATATAGGGCAGATTAGTGAGGTACCTGATACGGCAGGTACAGCCCTCTGTGGACCTGCACACCATGTTCACACCATGAATGTTGTGTCTCACTGCACAAAACTCACTCAGTTGAGCTCTCGGTTTCAAAGTGATTGTGCCGTTGTCTGAAGTGGCTGAATGGAAAGCCTTTTGGTTAATCCTTGTATTATGTTCCAGTTCTGGCTATGATTTTAATGTTGTGGGTCAAATTGACTCTAATTAGATTCAGAACAGTTCATTACATACCACACAATGGCAATGAAACAAAATCAGGGTAAAACAAGTTTACTGGCTAAAAACATTAATACTTCTCACACAAAACAATAATAGACTTGACTACATTCAGTTTTCATAATTTTAACAGGTTTCATATTTATAAAATACAAAAAAGTGTTCTACATATATGTGCGTGTACATGGGTACCGCATGTTGTTTAAAGATTAGACCATTAGCATCTCATCTCGCTCAAACAATTAAAAAATAATTTTGATAATTGGGTAATAATGATATTATACAGTGTCTGAAAAAAGTCCCTACTAGGTGCTATGCATGGTTCAACGCAAGGATTTTTTCTACTGGCCGGATCGGGCCAGTGGTTCAGACTTTTACTTGCCCTGCCAAAATTTTCACTGGCCCCACCAAAAAAAGAAGTTAATAGCTATTTCTTAGCCACATATTTTAAATAATGTGTCAAAAGCCAAACGTAATTGTATACATACACTTTTTATTCTGCATAACTTTTCTTTAAATACAACTGGCAATTTAAAAAACTACAATTGAATCAACTAAACTTAAATATATATATATATATATATATATATATATATATATATATATATATAGGATTATATGAATAATGCATAATTAAAATTTATAAATTAATTAATATATATATATATAATTATGCATTATAGGCTTAAATTATAGACAGAAATGAACCGGTCTTGTGCCAAAAAATATTGACAGAATTTGGAATTTTTTTTTATGCACTGCACTTTAAATATGTAAACTATTCTCTTTTTTCCCCTTTTTTTTGAGGGAGATGCTAATAGTCTAATCTGATTTAATTATTTATGCTAAATAAGCTCCAGTCAGACCTAGAAATTGGCTGAACAGTTTCTCAAATGGTAAAACTCAAATGTTGAAATGTTTAAAATTAGCCTTTTTTGAGGAAAGAGTGTTCCTTTAAATTTGTGTAATTATTCTGAAGTTTTACTTGGCACAACGTTCACATTAACATAAAGACACTGCAAAAAAAATGATACAGTATAGGCGATTACAGCAGCACTGCAATGTTCACCATTTTGTCAGTTTCATTCATTCATTTTAATTCAGCTTAGTCTCTATTTCAGAGGTCGCCACGGTGGAATGAACCGCCAACTATTCCAGCATATGTTTTACGCAGCGGATGCCCTTCCAGCTGCAACCCAGTACTGGGAAACACCCATACCCACTCATTCACACACACTCATACACTACGGCCAATTTAGTTTATTCAATTCACTTATAACCCCCGCGAACACGGGGAGAACATGCAAATTTCACACAGAAATGCCAACTGGCCCAGCCGGGATTTGAACCAGCAACCTTCTTTCTGTGAGGCGACTGTGCCACCGTGCGAGACCTTGCTGTCGGTTTATTTCATATCAAATTGGTAGTACTAACCAAAGCTCTGTTTTCTACGGTCTCAGAAAATGTTTGCTTTGCTTACATATACGTTGCTGTTGTGTTTAATCACAGTTGTCAGTTTAGTCATGACTGCTGACATGCAAAATTAAAGAGTCAGGCTTCATGTAACATATGATTACTTCGATTATTAGACTGTTGTTTAATATCAGTTTGGGACATCCATAGCTTCTGTAACAAAATGGCTAGTTTCAGAATTATGGCTGGTTTTATATGCATTTCCCCAAAATGCTTTCCCTGTCTGACTAATGGGTGTGTGTGTAAAGGTCATGTGGTCATGTTTGTTTTGAAATACTACTACCATGTGGATCGAATACTATATCAACTATTTTCATTTGGAGATTGATTTCTGGGAAATGTAAACAAATGCTAGATATTGAGTAGATATTGCTAGATTTTTCAACTCGTCTCCATGTTTTATTTGCCTGTGACTAATTAAGTAAAAAAAAAAGGCATGTTTTCAATGACATTTCAACATTTGTATGGAACTGACTGCTATTATGCTGTCAGTGTCATTCAAATCTCATATATAAAAGTTCACATCACAATATGATGCTAGTACTGTCTTATAATTAATTGCACATATTAGCGCATGCCCCCAAAAAAGCTGCCTGTTCAAATTACTTCTTTAAAATGAGCTGAAAAAAAGCACAATTATTGTAATTTTATTTAAATTTTTTTCTGAGGGGACAATTTAATTATTTTCGGTTTAATCCACTTTAATTTGTACAAACAATTAAGGTCACTTAATCAATTTGTGTTTGGACGACATGAATGAGTTGTAAGGAAGCCAGCGTTTTTTACATTGTAAGGCTCATATACATTATAGGCTCATAACTATAAAAAAATAAAATTTTTGTTTTATTAAGTATTTTGACATTTATTTTAGGTCTTTGAAAGCAAAATTAAAATTTCTCCCAAAATCATGAAGTATTTTAAAAGTTGGTTTACATGTACATATGTGAATGGGATATTTATCCACTAAAATGATCATGTTCATATGTTAAAAAAGCTGGATTAAAAATATTCTTAAAAGTAGGACATTTTCTAAGAATATAAGGATAAATGTTATTGTTTTTATCCACTCAAATTTACAACCACCCCAGTAAAAGTGTGTTCAAGAGCTCTAGGAAAGAAAGAGCCAGCTAAAATCTCTTTTGTGAAAACGGGGATTTCTAGCAGTGTTTTAATCATTTGGGGATGTCAGAGAGTGTGTGAAAGAAACGTCAACATGACCAAAGCTGAAGCACTGAAAATCACCAACAACACTAAGCCTAAATACGTCATCAAAAATAAATGTTATTATATAAAAAAATTATTGTCAATTTTTGGATCCGTTTAATGGATTCTTGCTGAATAAAAATTTATCGCAATGACTTTAAACAGGGCTGCACAATATATTGTTTTAGCAATGGGAGAATTTGCAATAGTCACATCGCAGGATGTCAATTTCCAGTGAATTGAAACCATTTGGACACAAGATTATGTATGAATTTTGATTAGTTATAAAGTTTGCCACTTTAACAATGATTAATTGTGTTGATTTACATTTGATTATTGAAATGTCTGTACCTCAATACTGTTAGACTCCACAAAAACCTTAAAGCGCTGTTTATTTCATTTTTGTATTTGTTTTCCTCAGTGCTTTAATATATTTTACTTTTTAATATATATTGTTGTATAATTTTGTCCATTTTATCCAAATACACATCAGTAAAAATTAATTGTAATCAATGTAAATTTATGAATCCTTTGCAAATAGTGTCATCTTGTGGAGTTATATTCATATCACAATATATATTCCATAAGAAACTAAATACAGTGGTCCCTCATTATTCATGGAAGTTACGTTCTAAAAATAACCCGCAATAGGTGAAAACCATGAAGTAGTCCGCTTTATTTTTTTACAATTATTATAGATGTTTTAAGGCTGTAAAGCCCCTCATTACACACTTTATACACTTTTCCCAGACAGACATTAACATTTTCACACTTTTCTCTTTTGTTTAAACACTGTTCAATCTTTCGTAGAAAAATAAGTCCAGTATTATAGAATGAAACCAAAGATCAAAACCTGACAGGTGCAAACATTCGTCGCTGTCAGCAAATGGTTCATAAAGCTTTTTAGCTTTTGTGCGGATAATGTTGCCATCCAGCGTAATGTTCTTTTTTCCTGTAGTCACTGATCCACAATGCTAAAGCAAACTCCATCTTTAAGAGGGTCACACACTGAATGCACCATGCACATGACATTTGGAAGTAACACACACTGGATGTGCACATTCGCATGTTATTTAATATAAAACTATTCAGATGGCACGGCAGAAATATGAACAGTGTCATAGCTTGGCACCACAGACACCCGCCGACTTGTGGCGCTGGTGTGTGCACCCTGATAGAAACCAATGTTTACAATTCTAAAATGCATGGTGCAGCGCATCCGGTGTGCGACCCCCTTTACGATGGTCTTGCTGCTGACAGTAACAACCCTTTTTGCATCCTTGTTGGAACTCATACTGCTAGCGATCAAAGATTTATGTTAATTTGGCAAGCTGAGCACATTCTGTACTGGACAGGAGACACGGAGGAGATTGATTGACAGTGGTCTACAGTAGGTGCGCGGATGGCGATCATATCCGCGGGCGCTGCAGATAATCCGGGTCGGGTAATAAAAAAATACATTATGATTAATTGCGGGTGGGTCGCGGGTCATAGCAGTTGACCAGCAAATAATATTGCAGAATGTGAAGACGAGACGCCCAAAATAAGGGATGAAGTGCAAGAGTACTCATTAGTCATGATCAGTACTCATCATCAGGAGTCATCAGAGCAAAATCTGCTGTCGTTCTGGGAGAAACGAGATCGCTTATTTACACGTCTGCAGAGTCTTGCAGCTTGTGCATTTCTGCAACAAGCGGTGCGCGCGAACGCTCATTTAGTGCAGCTGGCCATGTTTTGGAGGCGAGGTGGAATCGCCCTAATTCAGGCACAGTAGATGCTATTCTGTTTTTGCACACTGCAAAGAAAAAAAGGCCAAGTAAACATAACATAGCTGCCGTTTAGGCTGATGTGGCACAATTTTTGTTCTCTTTTTCCTGTAGCTTTTATGCAAAAGCTGAATCTGCTGTTAATACCGAACGATCCACGGTGACCTATCATCATGCTAAAAAAAAGAATTAGAATTATTAAAGTGTTGATCGGGTGCGGATATATATATCAGATACAATAATATGTGCGGGCGGGTGGATGATTAGTATGAAGGAGCGGATTCAGGTAACATTTCAGCTGATCCACGCATCTCTAGTCTACAGCCAATCAGGACGCAGAACACAATGCCAAGTGAACCGCTCTCTGTCACACCTCTTCCAACCGGGCCAGGGCCGGCCAACTAAACCGTGCCTGAGCTCGATTCAGAGCACTCACACTTCTCAAACGAAGCGGGACATTTCGTATAGTGTGAGGGCACCCTCAATATCAGTTTTTTCTAATATCAAGCAGCCCTAAATGTTTGAATGGTGCTGGAGATATAATATTAGGCCTAATTAGACAATTACACTGATCTGCAGTCCCAATCACTGGACAAACTGCTTTTGTTGCGCATTTTTCTTGCTTATTTTAGTAATAACAGTAGTGTTATTGTCATTATAATAACGAATAAATTAATTTATTTATTAATATTGTTTTCAAATTATTATTATGAACATTGTTGGAGTGAAAAGTTAGTTAAATGACGTACTAATTTGAGGTATCTTGTGTTGTTATTAAGACTTTATTAAATTTTATTAGTGTTTTTGATTGGGGAGGTAAGTGGGGAGGTAAGATAATAAATAGAGAGTGGCTCTAACCCCAAAATAGCTTGAGAACCAATATTGTGTATTAAAAACCTTAATTTTTTTATTTTTATTTATGCCCAAATAAACTTTGCAGGTTTGTTTTTGTGGGCGTTTTATGATATGAGTTTTGTGAATGTTTTAAAAGTGCTACAGCATATTTAAAAATCAAGGACAAGTTGTGAAGGATGGCTGCTTGAATCCTGGCAGATTATTTCGAGAAATGTGTCTATAGGCACACCTTCACTGCGGAGCTTCCTGTGTGTTTGTTTTATAGTGAATTGTGCAAGCTGCTGACATCACTTCCTATATGTTTACCTTGTTGTTGACTATACTGTGAGTTTAGAGAATTCCTTTTACGTCAAGCTTATGCAATTTTGACTATTTCAACACATTTTATAAGCTTTTTTTCCCCCTCAAACTACTAATAGATGGTTTTGTAATGCTGGGAGCTTGAAGTCAGCAAATCTAAACAGTGTGTAAGCAGGAGTAGCTGGTGAGGAAATGGTTAAAGTGTTTGTGGAGAGGCAGCAGTGCTGTTATGAAGGGGGTGTGCCGTGTTTCAGCCAGTCAGTCCAGCCCGGGTTTTAGGCTCCGCCTTTCTGAGCTGGAACTACTTGCACTGTAAGCTTTTTTTTTTCTTTTTTTTTTTTTTTTTTTTTTTTTTTTTTCCATCTCTGCTTCCCTTTTGCTCGCTCTTTCTGGCACTCTCTCACTCTTTCTCGTACACTCTTGTGCTTTCTCCTGCTGTTTGCCAGTGTGCTGTGACTGTGGCCATGAGTTTTTAGGGTTAGAAATTGACAGTCATGCAGTTTATACTTATTTAATTAAATGTGTGTATTGTTGAGCTTTAAATAATAGAGAGGCTTCCAAGTAATAAAATACTCGACCAAATGTTTCTATTTTGAGTTGTTATAGATTATTTTGTTTTATTATTAGCAGCATAATTTGCAAAGAGTTTGAGAATTATGAATGATTAGCGTCTTCTGTGTGTTTCTGGGGAAGAAAAGTAATCTGCTTGACTTTGATTACGTTTTATTAGTGACCTAGACATGTGTCATCTAAATTGTCATTTTACACAATTTACACTACCTGACAAAATCTTGACATCTATCCAGGTTTTAGGAGCAGCGAATAATAACTCGACTTCTAGTTGATCATTTGGTATCAGAAGTGGCTTATATGAAAGGCAAAGGCCTCTAGATTACGCTTATTTGACCAAAATAAAATATGATCATGCCTTGATTTTTAATTATTTAATTAGGACAGTAAGGTCTGACATTGCTTAGACAAAAGTCTTGTCACTTAACAGAAGCAATGTACAATATAGAATATAAAATCATGCTGCAGTGGAAAAATAATGAATATTGTGTGTGACTCCCATGAGCTTGGAGGACTGCATCCATACATCTCTGCAATGACTCAAATCACTTATTAATAAAGTCAACTGGAATGGCAAAGAAAGCGTTCTTGCAGGACTCCCAGAGTTCATCAAGATTTTTTGCATTCATCTTAAATGTCTCTTTTATCTTACCCCAGACAGGCTCAATAATGTTCATGTCTGGTGACTGGGCTGGCTAATCCTGGAGCACCTTGACCTTCTTTGCTTTCAGGAACTTTGATGTGGAGGCTGAAGTATGATATAATATAATAATTATATGATAAAATAATAATAATATATTAATTATTTTGAATACTTGTTATTCTGCAAATACTTTAGTTGAAGTAAAGTTAGAATAGAATGAATTGGTTGCTAAAGGTTTGATTTATCATCAAAGAAATAAGACTATTTTTTTTAAATGCAGTTTGAATGAATGAGTACAGCCTGTTTATTAGTGGTTACACAGGGTTCAAATCACATTACCTTACATTTATTATAAGAACACTTACTTTTTAAACAAGAAAATACTTTTTATAGTCATAATAAAAATCTGTAACTTGCTGACATTTTTTTTTGTTGGTTTAATTTTTTCTTGTTAATTATCATTGTTTTATTCACTATATAATGATAAATAATTATAATTACTATGTAAATAGACATAATATAATTATTTGTTAAAACACTCTAGAACAATTACACTAAGAAAATAGGAAAAATAAGCATTCAGGTAAGAAATAATTTAGATTTGGGTTTGTGTGTGCTTCAGTGTTGTTATGATGTGCACAGTGCATGAAAATAGAGTTAAAAAGCTGACTTAAAACATTTTCGTCTTGCAAACAAAAGGCTTTTCCCCCCAGTTTTTAATCCAATTGTGTGTTTACATGTCTTATTAGTCAGAATAGAAGAGGATTAAACCACGCATTACAATCTGAATGAAATTTTTATCGGATTTGGCCAATTCATTACCATTGATTTGGTTACATGTGACTTTAAATTCAGATTGAGCTACAAGTCTGATTACAAACTTGATAATTTGACTATAGTCATCTGTTTAGCATTCCCTCTTAAACACATGACTGGTCTAAGTACATTCACTGCAGTGTGTTAAGTAACAAAATAATTGAAAGAAATTCAACTTTGTTGATTTATTTCTTTAACTTTAAATGGTCAATGAGTAAACTTTTAACAGATTTATTGGTTAAGATTTTCGGTATATACAGCTGAAGTCAGAATTATTAGCCCCCCTGAATGATTAGCCCCCGTTTATTTCTGTTTAACGGAGAGAAGATTTTTTTCAACACAATTCTAAACATAATAGTTTTAGTCGTTTATTTCTAATAACTGATTTATTTTATCTTTGGGTTAGGGTAAAACTTTCCTTGCTTTGTTAAACATCATTTGGGAAATATTTAAAAAATAAAATAAAAATAAAGAGGGGCTAATAATTCTGACATCAACTGTATATGTTTTTTTTTAATCATATTTCAATAATAAAAACTTGTTTGATTTTTTTTTTTTTTTTTTTTTCCTTTCTCCTCTGACTTGGTTTCTGTTTTGTATTCATGGAAAAGTTGAATTGAGTTTTTATCCCCAGTATATTTCCATGTACCAGATATAACATAAACCAACAAGCAAACAAATGAACAAGCAAAACACAGGGCTTCTTAGTATTTTACATCAGAATACAATATTACCACTTTTACTAATCTTCTAGTAAAACATTTACAAATCCTCTACCTTTTAAAAACAACTTAAAAGATCTGCAAACTATCAAAAAATATGTATTTATTTCTTAATATATAAGTTATTTATCTCTTTCAGCCAACGACCTATATTTGGTGCACATATACTTTTCCAATTTAAAGAAATAAGCCGTTTCACTTGCAGAAAACATATATTCATAAATATATGCTTCGTCTTTTATAACTTGATCTTCTTGAGATATAAATAAATAAATAAAAAATTACGAGACATTAAAATATAAACCTCAAGAATCTTTACTATCATTTCTTTCACACCTTTCCAAAAGTTCTGCATTCCTTTACATCCCCATATACAGTGGTACAGCGTTCCTTTAAGGTCCCTGCATCTCAAGCAAGTATCTGGAATATTTTCATTATATTTATGCAATAAAACTGGAGTTATGTAAATCCTCATCATCTGCTTGTATTGATGAGTGTTCATTGTTAGTGAGTGAGAAATATCCTCCTTAAGATCTAATCTCCCATCTTCCAATTTACAATTTAAAGATTCCTTTGATTCGACACCAGCATCTTGTATAATGCATAAATTAAACCTTCACGGAAAAGTTGAATTTATATGTATTTCAGTGCTTCCCACAGGTTTAAAATATACTTGCAATGGGAGCCAGATTGAAACATACTTTTTCCCATGGCACCTAAATGGTTAACTAGATGTGACAAAAAAAAGTGGTTCCAACAATATTTGTATTTGTTATGACACTGTTATACACTGTTTCTTTTCAATGGGTTAATATGTTGTTGAAATAAAAAAGAAATCCACTATTTTTCTTACTTTTATGCTAGTCAGGAGCCATGTGCACACTGACAGGTAAAAGCTGATCCTCGCTCATTCTCTTATTGATTTATTGGCATTGTAAGGCAAGGCAAGTTTATTTATATAGCACATTTCATACACAGTGACAATTCAAAGTGCTTTAGTATAAAAAAAGCTAATAATAAGAATGATTAAAACAGATAAAAATGTGTTAAAATGGGTTGTAAAAGAATGTAAAGAAAATAACAATAGTGCGATCTGTCGGACGTAGCACAGTGCTCATTCAGTAAAGGCACAGCTAAACAGATGTGTTTTCAGTCTGGATTTGAATGTGCCTAATGTTGGAGCACATCTGATCATTTCTGGAAGCTGATTCCAGCAGCGAGGGGCGCTGTTAGTAGCTGAAAGCCGATTCACCCTGCTTTGACTGAAACAGTACAGTATTTGTAGTAGTACTTGTACAGTATTGCTAAAGCTATTTATGTAAAAAATATGTAATAAACATCATCAAATTAACAAAATATACAACAAATGACAGAAAAGGAATAAAAATAGACAATATCTTAGAAATTTATTTTAATAACAATAAAAAGTGTACTTTATTTAAATACCGGAAATGAGTTGATGAACCATTTCCAATGGCGAACGCATATATTGCAGCCAGTTTCGATGTCCTCTCTGAGTATAACGTTTTTTGAGTCGTTTAGATTAAAGAACGTATTATTTAATGTTTCTCTTGCTCTAGCAGCTGTGCGCACTGTCAGCTGTGAAGCTAAGTGAAAGTAAATCAGGCTTAAATAAAAAAAAATGCTAATGCAAAAACGCATACAATTAACGGCAGCTTTGAAAGCGAAAGCAAAAGACGAATCCCGGGCATATAAGATTTAAACAAGGCCGAATGCATGTTTCTTTGGTCTGCAGAGCATGTGAGATTGTCTGAGGGAGTGCTGACCGTTCTCGCACACACAGAACCAGCAGTAGTAAACATGTGCGGTAAGAGTTCCACTGGTTAATCGATCATGTATGTTTGGTTATCTTGGGCGGATACAAAACAGTAAAATGATGATGATGATGATAATAGTAAACATAAAAGGTGTCACCAAATATACTTGTGCGGCCGTTAATATACCTAGGTGGCCCACCCAAGTAAAGTCTATGTGCGGGATAAACACAAACAGCTAACTAACTACTTATGTGTGCATAGAGAACAAGTAATGAGATATTGTTGTGAACAGACTCGGATACTCAAGCTCTATTAATTTGTTTACCTTTTATTCCTTTGAATTACTTGCAGTCTGTATTTTTGAGTCCCTTGTTTTCTAGTTTGTCAGGCTAGTGCAGATCTCTCTCACTGCCCTGAGCACAATCCCTCTGGGAGCGTCCTGACCCTCAGTGAGCCTCAGCACTGCTTAACGGCTGTTTATTTACCTTCAGGTTACTCATTACCCCAAATCCCCTCACTTGTTTACCTTGTTACCCCTGATGGTAAAGTACACGTAAAAGCCATTTAGTATGACCCTGCTCGCAAAAACAAGCTTCTCCAGAGATCTTAATTTGATGTATTATTCAGATCTTTTTAATGTCAAAGATGTTAGCTGCTTCCATTTCACGAGTTCATTATTTGATAAAAAAATGAAAGTGTGTGTATATATAAAGTGAAAAGAGACCAGAGCTTCTGATTGTTATGCATGTCTTTGGCAGCAAAGAGTTTGCGTGATCATTTGCATTTACTCGCCCTGCATCAGTTAAACAATATACAATGTGTTTGCCCTCGGCACGAGCACATGTAAAATAATATCATATAGCCCAGAGCGCATTCGTTGCTGTTAAAATAAAACATCTGTCTCAGATAAGCAGTGAAATTGTAATTATTACACCTTTAGTCTTATTTTTGGATGGGATTAGTTTTGGTGCACAGTTTTTTTTTCTCCCACATATGAGCAATTCCAATGTTATGGATGTGACATTCGCAGTAAAAATACCAAACGTAAATACACAAAGTATATATGTTAACATTACATCGAAGCATCTGTTTATATTTTCCAAAACATCTCACCACAGAGTTATAGGATCAGAACAATATCAATCTGTAAGCATTTTTTATATTTTAAATGAGGAAAATAAACACCTGCTATGGATGTGACGCAAAAAGTCAGCGAGATTACAGTCTACAACATACTTTGTAGAAATTCTGTGAATTAAACTGCACAACCCGAAAGAAACAATGCTAATCAAAAGGATAAGAGTTGGCTCTCTATAGAACAAATATGATAGATTTTATGTTATTTGACATGTTTGCATCTATGAGGAAAAAGCTTTCTTGTGGATGTGACAGATGTGAAATTAGCACTTGTTGAATATGGGTAAATCAAATATAATTGTTTAACTGTAAAATGCTTGCTTACACAAAACAAGTAGAAATGTTTTGGCTATTTTAGTGAAAATTGTAGACAACAAGTTGCGTGTACATTTGCATATAATTGCTCATTCGTACATTGAGATTTTGACTGAATCTGCCATGTCTGTCTTTTTCTCATTAGACCTTTAAAAATTTCCGAGCAAACTACATATTGTTTTTCAGCAAACTTGGCGCTGCTATGACAAAAACCCTATACAAATGTGTATGTCTGTGACTGTCAATTTTTTTTTAAGCGTTTTCTTGTGTGTTTTGCTTTCTGTGCACCAGTAATGGATGTAGATTTTTGCTACCATCCAAAGAAATAAAAAAAGTTAAATCAACAAGACAGACTACTGCAATATCAGTTTCGAAGTTTTGAGTACTTTCAAAGTACAAGTACTTTTATTTCTGCAGTCATATGGTTTTAAATAAACAGAAGCATAGTGTGGCATACTTTGTGATTATGCTTGGTCTTTCTTTTGAGCTATTAAAACCACCACATCAAACCTGGAGCTCTTTTTTGATATTAAATCACATTTTAAATCACAAATTTCAATTTTGATCAGAAAAATCCCAATTAGATTGTTTCCTCCAAATCGTGCAGCCCTTGTAAGAAGTGCTGATTATGTGACAACCATAACTCAAACAGGAGAGTACACAATGTAGTCCAACATTCATGAAAACGCCCTTCTGCGATGGACATTTTCTCCTTAGTTTTGAGAAGTCTTAAGAAATTGATAACATTTCTGTTTTGCGTCACCTTTCAGATGGACATCTAGGGTTTTCTAGGGTAAGCCTTTTTAAATGCACTCTTTATTTCAATAGCAATAAAAACTAGCATTCACAAGTTATCCAGCATTTGACACTGGCTTTAAAGACTTGATGGCATCGGACAAGTTGGCTAGCTTTCAGTTGTAGTGTCACTGGGCAAGATATCACATGTAATGTGAATCTTTTGAGAGACACATTATAGAGGAGGGGGTTGTTGACCTGGATTAAACCTGTCTCAAGCATAGCACAATAGCCTGCATTTTCAATGATGTAGGTCATTGATCAGAGCGCTGGGCGCCAGGCTAGCAGGCAAGCGGCAGTATCCGTCTCCATCCAGAAACCTTAGCCTGGAAATGTGATGCCTATTATTCTACCCATGCTGCTTTTGTGCCTGTCGGTCACAAGTCCCACAATTATTTGGGTTTCGTCCAGTGTTTTCAGATCAGTGGTCTGTATTTGGCTTTTAGTAATGCTTGTGATTGTGTAGTGTGTTTTGATATGCTATGTTTCATTAGCTATGTTTCCAACCAGCTATTTTTATGCGCATTTTAGAAATGCGCATAAAAAGCCCGTTGATGTAAATGGCAAGATGTGCATACATTTTGAAAATGCGCATAAAACATATGCGTATAACTAAGTAGGTTATTCATTTGATAAGAAAAGATATGCATAAACTACGATGGAAACTCTTTTACTGAACAATTTCCAGTATGCACATTGAAATGTCATTTGATTTTGTTTTAAGAGATCATGTGATGATAAAAATGTGTGTGAATGAACCAACCAGCATGCTGAGCACATTGTAGAACATCTGAAATGTTGTTTTAGTCATTCTAAAATGCCTAACCATTTCAGTATTAGTGTTATTATATTATTAATGACCTCCAGAATTGTCAAGAGCTTGCTCCGCATCTCACGCCTTTAAATGCCCCCACAAGTTCATTGCGTGTCGGCATTCTCTTCTGAGGCGCAAGTAATTCATAAAATAAGGACAAGATTCACGCAGCTTCTCCTACCACAGCAAATTCCGTTTTTACTTTTGATATTTGGTGCCAGTTAGACATGAGACGATAACCGTTTTCAAGGTATACCGCGGAAGGGGGGGTGTTAGGGGGGTGAGCAGAGCGACTGGAGGGGGTGCCTGGTCTGTCGGCGATCCGGCTGTGTTATGCCTCATTCACAGGGGGCGTCAGCTTCAACGCATCCCATTTACTTTGAATGGGTGACATCTGGCATTGTTGAACTGCATTGTGGATCTGTCGGCGCCGCTTCAGTGGCGTTGATTGCTGCAGAAGTTGGGACTTTGTCAACTTTTCAAGGGCCGACGGAAGCGCTAGCCAATCAGATCGCTGTTTACAAATACACCAGCTCAGACAGTAGCCGATTGCTGGCTAAATTCATTGGCTGACGCTGCTATGACGATCGCGTCAGCCCCACTTCAGACATGCCCTCAGTCAAGCGTTGACGCTGAAGCCCCGTGTGAATGGGTTGTTACCAGATTGTACCAATCATCTGAGGATCAGGGGAAGGGGTTGAAATTCCGGGAGTTTTCCAAGGGGAAATAACAAACTGGGAGGTGGGTCTGAAATACGGGAGACTTCCAGGAAAAACGGGAGTGTTGACAGGTATGCTTATATGTGATATTCCAGTTTTGCTCATAAAGTTAATTCACTTCTTAAGATGGAAACATAGCTAATCACAGTTTGTTGACTTGTCTTGATTTTCTGTTCACCTTATTTGATCAGCTTTAAATGTGTTTTTTTATATATAGGTTCATGTTGATTTTAATCTGAATTTAACTTTAACATATATTTTTATTATGACTAAAATGTAGAAATAAATGTGTAATTTTTTCACCACAGAGCAGATCTCCGTAAGATTGCATTACAACAACAGCGGTTGACCGCTTCAGTGATTTATAATAGGAACATTTATGCTGTTTTTTTTTATTTATATTTTTTATATTTGTCCCTTGGGAATTTGAATATAATGTTTATTTTTTATATTGCAACTACATGTGTGAATTTACTAAATTAGAGTTCTGTTATTGAGTCACTGATTTAGTTTCAATGACTGACATGGAGATATGCATAGAAACGTTTAGGCTCATGTCATAGCTGTGAAAAAGAAACGTATTCAAAGCTGGCAAGCAGAGTAATGTATTATGTTCAATAAGTTGTACACTTTATTTAAACACTTTGTGAAGTGTTAAGATGTGCAGTATATTAAATAATAGATTTGCAGGCAGCACGGTGGCGCAGTGGGTAGCACAATCGCCTTACAGCAAGAAGATCGCTGGTTCGAGCCTTGGCTGGGTCAGTTGGCATTTCTGTGTGGAGTTTGCATGTTCTCCCTGTGTTGGCGTGGGTTTTCTTTAGGCTGTTCCGGTTTCCCTTACATGTCCAAAAACGTGGTATAGGTCAATTGGGTAAACTAAATTGTCCGTAGTGTAGGATCTATTACTGAACCAATACCGAATTGTCCACGTCTGCATCGTGGTGCACCGAAAAAACAATTAATTTTGACACCCCTATTAAAAATCTATTTTAATTGTGAATTTAAATGCATTTTAAATGATCTATAAATATACGTTTTTATTATTTGATTAATAATTTATAAAATTGTCTATTTATTTCTACATTTAAAAGTTATTTTTTAAATGCATTGTTTCATTGCTTTATTAAATGACATTTAAAACACAATTTAAATAAACACATTTAATTATGTCTATTTATTTGTCCATTTATTGTCCATTTAAATTGTGATGCATTTATACACATTTTAATGCTTCAATTATTAAATTGATGATCTGATTTTTCTTTTTATTTCTAGCACTCCTGGTCCTCCATATAAAATGTGTTTTTTTTATGCAATTATTATTATTATTATTATTATTATTAGTGTGTGGGTGTTTCCCAGTGATGGGTTGCAGCTGGAGGGGCATCTGCTGCATAAAACACATGCTGGATAAGTTGGCGGTTTATTCTGCTGTGGCGACCCCTGATTAATAAAAGGACTAAGCTGAAAAGAAAATGAAATGAATTATTATTATTATTATTATTTTTATTATTATTATTATTATTCAATTCACCTTTATTTCTATTGCACTTTTACCATGTAGATTGTGTCAAAGCAGCTTCACATTGAAGATTATAGTAAATTGAAACATCTCAGTTCAGTTTTCAGAGTTTGTTCAGTTCAGTTCAGTTCACTTCAGTGTGATTTAATAATCACTACTGAGAGTCCAAACACTGAAGAGCAATTCCATCGATGCACAGCTCTACAGATTATTATTATTATTATTATTATTATTATTATTATTATTATTATTATTATTATTATTATTATTATTATTATTATTATT
>CAIGQZ010035013.1:12079717-12104990 GCA_903798205.1 Danio tinwini
TTATTATTATTATTATTATTATTATTATTATTATTATTATTATTATTTAAACCCATTGCTTTTAGCATTGGGTACATGGTGTGCTCAGTTGCAAACTCTCTTTTTGCAATATATTTCTTGTGTGTAAGCTTGTTAGTGCCTTTATAATCTTCTAGAACTGTGCATCTTGTTAGAGGAAAATGTTTGTTTTGCTGTACGAGACATGATAGCAATGCTTGGCATATGTATGTCATTGAACAGGAAGTGAATTTGACATCTACTTTAAAAAAAATGCCATAGACTTCCCATGCCTTTTAAACTTAAAATGCATATGGGATCTGCTCAAAACCCATCTATAAGAGCAACTCCAAAGAGCTTGTGTGTTTAGTGTGCTAAGATTTCTTCTTTTTTTCACCTCTCGATCGTGTCTGTTGTAGGGAACTAGATTTTGTAACCATAGTGACGAGCAGCTGAGCACTTGCTGCAGGCCACACCGAGCCTCCATTGGCTGCTACATGCATGTTGACATGTTGGTTATGTGGGTTGGGGGATGGGTGGAGGAGACACACTGACCCGCACTGTCATGAAGATCACTAACCCATATAACAGCACTCGTCATACAATCGTAAGAGTTGCACAGCACTAATAACCCAATGCCAAGCTCTAGCTGGCTTTTTGAAGTAGACCTGTAGTAGAAGTGAAAGCATACCAACCTAAAGACAAGATTTTGTTTAGCATGAGCCTGAAAACCATGAAACGAGCAGTTTAGAAGTTGATGGAGCTGGTAGAGACATGGATCTGCTGTGATAATCCTGTGCACCCCTCTGATGTTTGGTGACGCTTCAGTGGCTTGTTTATGTGGAAATATAATTAAGATTGTAGAAGATAGTTTTCAGTCAAATTTCGAAAGTGTGTGTTTGCGTGTGTTTTTGCGTGCATGTGCGTTTGCGTGCATGTGTGTGTTTGCTAGCGTGTGTGCTTGCTTGTTTGCTAGCGTGTGTGAGTGCTTGTTTGTGTGCGTGCGTGTTTGCGTACATGCGCGCTTGCGTGCATGCATATGTGTTTTGTTTGTGTTTGTGCAGGCGTGTTTGCATCTGTGTTTGTGTGCATGTGTGTGTGTGTTTGCGCGTATGTGAGTTTGTGTGTCTGTTTGCGCAGGTGTGTTTGTGTATGTGTGCGTTTGCATGCATGTGTGTGTGTTTGCGCGCGTGTTAGTTTGTTTGCGTGCATGCGTGAGTGCATGATTGGGTGCGTGTGTGTTTATGTGTGTGCGTGCATGTTTGGGTGTGTGCGTGTGTGTTTGTGTGTGCGTGCATGTTTACGTGCATGTTTGTTTGTGTGTGTTTGCGTGCCTGAATGTGTGTTTCGTGTGCGTGTGTGTGTGTGTGTGCAGGCGTGTTTGCATATGTGTGTGTTTGCTCGCATGTGTGCACGTTCGTGTTTACGTGCGTGCATATTTAAGTGCATGTGCGTGTTTGTTTGTGTGCCCGCGTGCATTTGCATGCGTGCATGAATGTGGGTTTCGTGTGCATGTGTGTGTTTGTGCAGGCGTGTTTGCATATGTGTGTGTTTGCGCGTATGTGAGTTTGTGTGCGTATTTGCGTGCATGCATGTGTTTCATGTGTGTTTGTGTGTCTGTTTGCGCAGGTGTGTTTGTGTATGTGTGCATTTGCGTGCATTATTGGGTACGTGTGTGTTTGTGTGTGTGCATGAATGTTTGGGTGTGTGCGTGTGTGTTTGTGTGCCTGAATGTGTGTTTCGTATGCGTGTGTGTGTGCAGGCATGTTTGCATATGTGTGTGTTTGCTCGCATGTGTGCACATTCGTGTTTGCATGCGTGCATATTTAAGTGCATGTGCATGCTTGTTTGTGTGCGCACACGTGTTTGCATGCGTGCATGAATGTGGGTTTTGTGTGCATGTGTGTGTGCAGGCATGTTTGCATATGTGTGTGTTTGTGTGCGTGTGCGTGTGTGTGTGTGTGTGTGTGTGTTTGTGTGCGTGTTTGGGTGCATGCGTGTGTATTTCATGTATGTTTGTGTGTGTGCCTTCATGTTTGGGTGCTTGTGTGTTTACAAGCGGGTGTGTTTGTGCGTTTGTACAAGCGTGTGCGTGCGAGTGTATGTGTTTGCAGAGCAGTATGGCCAGGCTTTTGTGGAATATTCATGGTTTTTTGTATTGTAGGTCGCGTAGTCAAGGTTGTGTACAGGCCGATGATGAGGACAGCATGGATGCCACTGATGTCCCACCAACTCCAGACATTGACATCACACCAGAGATTGGTAAGATTTGCATTTATTCATTCATTCATTCATGGTGGTGTAGATATGTAAGCATGCATGTCATGTATAGTAATCAAGAGACATGTCAGTTTAATAGAAATGACTGGAATCATGAATTTTCATATACTACTACTACTAATAATAATAATATTGAATAATTAATTGATTGTTTTTCTCATGAGCAAATAGCAGTCCTATTAAATGGCCTGAAGCTTTCACTTTGTTTATGGCCATTTTTACTATTAAGTTTTAAATGATATACAATGACTCTGTACTGAAAATGTGTACATAAAATAAAGACTACACGTATGATCAATGTTGTTTAGTTCTCAATCAATCAAATGAATGAAATGGATTGTTGTTGTTGTTATGATTATAGTTAATAATATTGGTAGCACTGTGTTTTTTTTTTATATTCGTAATATCAATGCATTCGATTTGTGTATGCAAAATGTTTGTCTACTTTCATTTGCCACAACAACACCATTGACACTATGAATTATTATTAAATTACTGTACATTTTTCATGAGGGTGCCTAACCAAAAAAATTTATATATATATATATATATATATATATATATATATATATATATATATCTGGTAGCAAACATGGCTTGTTGAGGCTTCTGTGTGGGACACTTTAAAAGTCTAAAATGTCTGGTATACAAGTTGCTTTTTGTTTAATCCTTTTTTACTGCCTTTATCTGTTCCAATGCCTAAATACTCGTAAGAATAAAATATCTTGCATTCTTTAAAAGAGTGCACTTGCATTATTATGCTATCATGTTCTCATAATGTCTTTATTAGTTATTATAGTGTATATGCACAGCTAGTGTTTCTTCCCTTACTGATAAACTTCCGCTGAATGGTTAATGTGTCTTTTTCCAATTTCATATGGTTCCTTTTACATCGATATTATAATGTTATTAAAATATAATCAGTTAAACAGACTTCAGCATTCATTTAGTCGAAATGAAAAGCTGCTTATGTGCACGCAAGAATAACAGGCTAGCGCAGAAACACCATTGAAAATACTGAAGTAAAATTAATATTGATGTCGGAGCAATAGACTAGTGGTTTGTGCGCTGACATATGATGTGGTAGCACTTCAGGGTGTCCCGAGTTCGAATTCCTGGTCGAGGACATTTCCTAACCCTACCCCCCTCTCTCTCTCTTCCACTTCCTATCAAATTGCTGTCCTACCTAATAAAGGCAAAAAGGCCAAAAATAAGTAAATAATAAAAAATTAACGTTCATATTTTTAAGGACATGGTGCGGAAAAATGGAATTTAATGTAGTGCTTCTTGTACATTCTGATACCCACTTTTTATCGTATATCCAGCAGGCAGTGAAGATTGTTGATTTTAAAGAAAACGCTGCGATATTATAATGGCATACAGTTGACCGGAAGCGTACTTCTGCATATACCACATTAGTTGCATAAAATTGTGTTAAATTAACAATAATATGGTTTATTGCAAGAAACTTTGGTTGCAATATATTGCACAACAAAAAGTAGCTATAGTGACAACACTACCTCTGGAACCCGGTTTCAAAATAATAGCAGTTTCACTGTCCTAAAATGACAGATCTGTCTAAATAAAGCAGGGCTCAACAATAAGGACTGCCTGTTGGCCCGGAGCCAGCGTAAGAGACGCTTGGGACAATAGACAGAATCATTATTGGCTCGATCGGGCCAGTGCTGCCTTGTCACTAAATTTTTATTTGCCTGCAACTATTTATCAATTTTGCGCAAATACAGTCTTAGAATCGAGAAACAGTTTGTGCTTTTAAGCCTTTGAATGCTACCTTCTCTGTGAAGTCGTAAACACCATATTGCCTTTCGGTTCCTCTTATCTGATTGGATGTTGCGAGCATGTTATTTTTTTCTGTAACCTGGTAAAAACCAGTACAGCAAAGAGGCAGCAACATGATGGAAGCATCAAATCATGAGGCTAAAAGAACTTCTGTTTCTAATGTCTTGGAGACAGACATTTACATAGGTACAACATGGTGAAAAAAATAAAGTGATGTTCCGCACTGTTTGCCATCGGTTTGGAGAGTCTGTCATCTTTTTTTTTTCTTCAATAAAGTACCTGCACATTTTCCATACTGCTATATTTTACTGCTAAATATTTTAACTTTTTTTAGATATTTAAATTCTAGATTCACAGATGTTATTTTGGACACATTATGTAAAACATGTGGCTAAGAAATAGCTATACATTTTTCTTTTTGGTAGGGCCAGTGAAGATTTTGGCAGGGCAAGTAAAAATTTGAACCACTGATCCAATCGGGCCAGTAGAAAAAATCTACAGTGTTGTACCCTGTAAAGGGTTTAGCAGTACAAGCTATTTTACAGACCTCAATGTAGATTTTAAAAATGATTAATATATACTATGTGCATTTTATTTACAATAAAACAATACATTAATACTATGTTTTTATGCCTTCATTATTTTTGTCCAAATTGACATAACATTGCTTCAAATCAAACATTTTCTCCTTTCATTTCAGCTGTAGTGTTTATTTCAGCGTGTATTGTTGGCATTATTTCATCATACACAATGTTGTGTATACATTTGCATTCATGTGTGATGCGGATAGACTTTCTGTGGTTTATTGACTGATGTATTATTTATTAATGCAGATGTTAATTGCACACTGTAACAGTTTTGTTGTAGCTCTATGAACATAAACAAGACCTTTTATTTGCTATTATTTCAGTTTGTGATCACAGCAGTATGTGTCTTCCATACAAAAAGCACATTTCAACACCATTCTGCCCTTTTGCGCATTTGAGTTATACTCTGAGGTGTTAGTCAGTGTGTTGGCAGATCATTAACACTTACTAAAAGCTTTTAACATATTCATTGCTTTCAGTTCACACACATTCATGATGTATTCTGTTATACGACTGTCACCTGAAGCTTGTGTTTTTTTTTATCTTTTCTCTGACTCCGTCAATGACAAAGAGCGTGATAAATATCAGAATGACACTTCTGCTGCTGTTTATACATGGATATTTTTTTGCTGCTGTACACCTCCATGCATGTAATGCTGTGCTTTGCTACATCAATGAAACTTCACACTATTAATAATATTTAATTCTACCAGTTTGCTGCTTATCAAGTCAACTTGAGCTTATTTATCATTTAGCTACATGTGTAGACATACAGTGGGGCAGCTCGATATATCGTTTCACCATGGATATCACTATGGATTAGTCACATCCAATGTCCAATTTATATGTTGGGATTCTAGTAAAAAAACGTTCACAAGTAAACATGGTTTTCTTTTTTGAGTCCTTGTAAGATGGAGTTTAAGTAGAGTGTCTGGTTCATATAGAGGGAGGAGTGTTTCTACAGGTGGTTTGTCAGACCCACTCACCTGTGTGAAGCACACTTTAGAAATGCACAAGGTTTTTATCTAGAGATATGGAGTGATTGTCAGAAAGTGTCTGGTGCAAATGCTCAAACTGGTACAAGTGCCAATTTAAAGTGTCAGAGAAATGAAAAAGTGTTTTCTACAGGTGGTTTGTCAAGCCCACTCGCTTGTGTGTAGGGTTGGGTATTGGTTGGGGTTATTTCGATAATGGTGCTAAATCGATACTTTTTAAAATGATACCGGTGCCTGAACCAATTCTTTTGAGCCACAAAATTATGGTGGATGACTCTAGAAAAACGTTTTATTTGACAAAAATAATCATTTTAATTGAACAATATAATTAAAGTTTAAAGTATACATTAGTTTATATTTTATATATTTAAATTGAATTAATAGCATTTTTTGTTTGTTAGCATGAATGCAAGATTTGCATTACGCAATTAACATTACATTTGCTTTGGCCTACTACTAACCTATGGAAAGGCTGTCATCGAAATCAGTGAACTCCTTCTTTCTAGGGTTGGGGTTAAATGGACATCAGTAATCAAATTACTTGTCTTAATCTGAATAAGACGGCGACGCAGTGGCGCAGTAGGTAGTGCTGTCGCCTCACAGCAAGAAGGTCACTGGTTCGAGCCTCGGCTGGGTCAGTTGGCGTTTCTGTGTGGAGTTTGCATGTTCTTCCTGCGTTTGCGTGGGTTTCCTCCTGGTGCTCCGGTTTCCCCCACAATCCAAAGACATGCAGTAAAGGTGAATCGGGTAGGCTAAATTGTCCGTAGTGTTTGAGTGTGAATGAGTGTGTATGGATGTTTCCCATAGATGGGTTGCAGCTGGAAGGGCGACCGCTGTGTAAAACGTGTGCTGAATAAGTTGGCGGTTCATTCTGTGGCGACCCCGGATTAATAAAGGTAATAAGCCGAAATTAAAATAAATGAATCTGAATAAGACAATAATATGATTAAGGCGTTTACTTGAGTTGCTTTTTGAACGTTCCTTTTATGATCCCGTTTTACATGTTATAGCACATAGATTTCCTCTGGATACATTTCCTCTGGAGTTTTATGTAATTTAAAAGTTTTAATTTGTCGACTTCAACTGGAGTTCGGCAGTTTCACTTTTATTCAGGAACAATTCATTAATGCCCCATGACAACCGAGATATTGGATGCAAGTATTAAGTAAGGACTGGTGGAAGAGTGTTGTTTTAATGGAATTTGACACAGCACACTGAATGGAATGAAAAAGCTTCTGCATTTTGTGACACAGCTGTCTGTGGTCCTTTAAGGTAATCAAAAATTGCTGTTTATATGGTAGACTCTTAATCTGAGTATTGTCTTAATCATATTAAAATTGAAGTATTAGGGTGCTTTCACACCTAGACTTTTGTTCTGGAACCTGGCGCATTAGCCCAGTTAGTGCGGTTCGTTTGGCATATGTGAACAGGGCAATCGCGCTCGGATCCCTGCCAAAGCAATCGCTCCGAGACCGCCTGAATGAGGTGGTCTCGGCTCGATTGAAACGAACCCTGGAGCGGATCGATTGTCGTGAGAAAGCGATACGATCCGAGCCCGGCTATATCACAGTCTTTTATGAATATGTAATAGGCATACGGCTATTTGAAGAGAGAATTATGAGTAGGGCGGGAGGTCATTCCAGACATCCCAAGTCTCCCAGAAGTTCCGGGAGTCTCCGGCAAATGCACAGAAAAACTCCCTGATGCCCGCAAACGAGTGATAATCTCCCGGAAATCGCATGTCTCCCTCCCGGTCCTCAAAATACGTCACGCACCCTTCTCATCACCCCTCCTCGCTCTTCAGACATGTCGCGCGCACCTTGTCAAACACCACCAAACCACCAACGACTGCTTAGTGGGACTCTTCAAAATAAACTGTGAAACTCTGACCAATGTGAGGACAGCTCACTCACACGTGACTTGTTTTAGCTGTTTTGGTCCGTTTAGAAACTTTGCCGTGTAAAAGCGAACCGCACCAAGAACAAAGAGCAACCATGGAACAATTTTAATCCCTGTTTCGGAACAAATGAATCGATTCACAGGTGTGAAAGCACCCTTAGTGTCCATTTAAACATACTAAGTGAAAGTGCCAGATGATGTTGCAAGCTGTCAAAGATTATTTCTCTGCCATTAAGTTTAACATGTTTCCCTCTTACACACAACTTTTGTAAAGCATCTGCTTCACGTTGGTTTTAGAATCTTTGCTTGTAAAATATAGCCATACTTTAGAATGCTTAGTTTTAGCAAATTAGATGGAATGCGATCATGCTTGTTCACCGGATGCCCCGTACTGCGCAATTTGCTAAGCAACAAGAACAAATGCCTAACATCGACAATGCTGTCTGTATCCCTCAAAGTTGTTTAGAATGAAATGTTTAGAGATGGCATGACACACTATGCACCTATGTGTGCCTTTGATGCACCCCTTGATGCTTCATACATCCTTGTCGTAATTACTGAAATTCATATGCTTATTCGGTCTGGTGCATACCGGTTACATAGGTACCAGTGCCAATTGAAACTGCGTCAGTCTAGTTTTCAGAGTTGAAGTTCAATTTAGTTCAGTTCAGTGTGGTTTAATTTTTACTACTAAAAGTCCAAACACTGAAGAGCAAATCTATCGATGCACAGCTCTACAAATCCCAAACCAAAAATGTAGGGTTATTACGGATGCTTGAAAAAAATGCTTGAAAGTTAATCTATTTTTTTCAAGGTTTGTGAAATATATATATGTGAATATATATAATTTGTATATCTATTGTATGTCTTGTAAAGTAAAGTGTTATTTTAACCAGGCCCTTAGAAATAATAATAGGATGTGTGTTTGAATATTAACTCCGTATTTTTTTATCACACTTCGTTGTTATTGTTCATTTATTAATTTGCTGGAAATTAGAACTAAATTTAGAAATATTTTTGAAGCAAATCTTTGTGCTTAACAAACAAAATTAAATATATAGACTAATGGATGTCTTCAGTGGAATAAGTTTCCACCGTTTCCTTACTGCACGAAAGTAAAGGAGTAAAGTAAAGAGAAAGTAAAGAGGCTGAATGGAGCAGGCTCATTCTTTATCCTCGCGCTGCAGATGGTCTGTTTTCTAGCTAGTGAAGCGTTCGGTTTTTTCACTTACAAATTCTGCTATGTAAATAGCAAATGCGACATGGCGTGACAAGACTGACTCTTAAAGGGAATGGTAGATGAGACTCTGATTGGTTTAATGCAGGTTATGCTCAAAACACACCCATAACTCTTTAGGAGAATAAGCACAACCCTGTTAGACCATGCGCCAGGGCGCAAAGTGTATTTTTCAATCCTTTACAATAGCAAAAGTGGATTCGGACACAACCTTAATGCTTTTGCGCCTTGCACTTTAGACTTTGCGCTTAGATCATTAAAATCATTCTAGCAAATCACGTCATTCACGCCAGAGGATGTCTGTTCGCCTCTTTGCATTGACTTAACATGTAAATCACTCGCATTTGATGCTTCATCCACGTCTGGTGTGAACACACACTTAGAGTTATGATTTTAAACAGAATACATCTCCTTACTCTCCAGCAATAGGTTGTGTTTTGGCGTGTGAATGGTGAGAAATTGACTCCGCCATAACAGCTATTGTTATTCTTTATTTTACACTGATATGTTTTTATCCACTACAGTTATGGGCATCAAACTCATGTTCACACCTGTTTCTGTGTCCTCTGTTGTCCCTGTTTCTTGTGTCTGCTGACATGAATGCTCTTTTGAACAATGGAAAAACAATGTTCTGCCTTTTCAAACATCGCTTTAACAAGTGCTGTGTGGGCAATCCTGCTATGAAACGAGCCATTTTCATCCTTTTAAAGGTTGATCTAAAGGTCATGGCTCCCATTCTAGTGGCTTTCTGTGATGCATTGTATTTGTGTGTGCGTGCGTTTTCTTCTTTAAACATTGTTCTTCAGAAGAGCAAAGTGTCAGTGTCCACAGCACAGAATTTCTCTTTTTTTTTTTTTAGATGCAGTGCTCTAGGTGATGTTGTTGCACATAACATGCTACTGTTCAGAGTAAATAAATAAAGTCATTATTAAGTCAGAGTATGTATCTAGAATATTAAATGGTGTGTCCACTGGGTCTTAAAAAGTTTGACATGTTTAAAATAAAACGCATTAATTCAACAAGTTTTGTCTTTAATAAGTATTAATATTGTCTTAAATCATTTTATTTTAAACAGTATTGTATCGCTATCTCAAAAGCATAGACTGTGCACCTTATAGCTTTTATACTTGACGTGCACCATTGTACTATTATTTAAAATGACAAGCGGTGACTCAAAGTAGCGGTCATGGAGAAGTAGTGGTTTAGATGTAGCTTGCATATGGAGGAGCTTAATTAATCAATTCTGTATTATCTGAAAAAGTTGTGAATAATGTACATTTTGCTAAACCCACACTACAAAGGAATCAAAATATCACCCAATACACAATAGTTAGATTATGAATTGTAATATTAGAACTACATACATGATGTTTTTTATTAAATATGTTATTTATGATATATAGTACTGTGCAAAAGTTTTAGGCCAACTATTAAATCTGATGGTATATGTGACCCTTTACCACAAAACCAAGTCATACTGTAAGAATCAGAATCAGTTTTATTGCCAAGTGTGCTTCACACACACAAGGAATTTGCTTTGGCAACAGAAGCTTTCAGTGTACATAAAGTGACGAGTGACAACACAAAATTAAATACAAGAAAAGAAAAGGCAATAAACATTAAACAGAGATGCAGTTAGTCAAAAAGATCTGGATGTTGAATGTATGTACAGATATGTTGTAAATATACAGGTTATAAGGTGCTGTGTACAAGTGCGTATGAGAAAGTATTGCACGTTTATTGCACAGTAGGAGAATATTTAACTGTTCATGAGGTAGATGGCCTGAGGAAAGAAACTTTTCCTGTGTCTGGCTGTTTTTGTGCTTGGTGCTCTGTAGCGCCGACCAGACGGTAACAGTTCGAACAGGTAGTGTGCTGGGTGTGAGGCGTCCAGAGTGATTTTACGAGCCCTTTTACTCACACTGGAAGAGTACAGTTCTTGAAGTGTAGGAAGTGTAGTGCCAGGGATTCGTTCAGCAGTCCGGACTATTCGCTGTAGTCTAAGCATGTATCTCTCTGAGAGCAAGTGTACTTTTTTATTATTAGATTTATACAGGGTGAATAAATGATCTTTTAGTTGATGTATGAATTGTTAGGATAAGAGTTAGGTTAGAGTTTGAATTCTTTTGGTTTAATTGTTTAAGACGTGAGAAAGACAATGTTGGAGAGAGGCGGTTTGTCCTGGTTTGAGCTGCATTTTGATCAGTGTAGTCATCAATATTGTCTGAATTCAGGGAATTGTGAATGTTGAAAAGTGCAGATAGGTTTTGATCCATGCCAGTTTCTTCTGTAAAGGACTTCAGCGGTAATAGTTTACATTTTTAGCATGATCATGATCCGCTAATTGCAGTGAATCCCTATTTGGAGAAAGAAAACAGCTGATGAAACACAGACAGTCATGATATGGCCTTCACAGAGTCCAGACCTAAGCATTATAGAGGCTGTATTAGATCACTTGGCCAGAAAAGAAAGATATGACACTTTAAACCTAAAGAAGAACTCTGGCAAGTGCTACATATACATATACATACACATATTCATGCTTTATTTTAAAAGCCTTGGGCAGCTTTTGCATGAAGTGCATTGTTGTTCCTCAAAGCTTCAAAATGTTCTAAAAGACTTCATCAACAGCTGTTTGGGCTTCTTAAATAAGTCAGCAAGTACGGCTCTGCCAGAGTCACCTTGAAGTCATGCATCTTCAGCAGTGGAGCTGTGTGAAGTAAAAAAAAAAAAAGGATTTTCTGCTGCATGCTCCTTCACGCTTGTGTGATCGCATAAACTAACCATCTTTTCTCTGCAAATGATGTTGCACTTCCGGTTTTGGGAACTTCAATTCACAAGAACTGAAACTAATTATTTAATTTTTAAATAACAGTCAAACCTATAATTCAAATACATAAGAGGTTTGGCTATGTTTGGCTTTGTACTTTGTTTTTATGCATCATTGCAATCATTTTAACATGACGTTAGGGTCACAGATGTTTGTGGCCACCTCTTATTTATTAACCGCTTGTTAAGTTGTGATGTAAGTACTGTTTCCAGGTCCAAACGGCTACTCACTTGAACTAAGAAAATATTTGTTTATGACCACTTTTTAGTCACATCACACATTAAAGTGAATTTCTTACAAAATCAGAGTATACACAAGAGTCTTTGGACTTGCTATATATATATGTGTATATATATATATATGTATATATGTATAAAAAAGCCCACAGTGGCTTCTCATACCACAGCAAATTCCATTTGTCTTTTTAATATTTGGCAGTGACTATTATCAGGAAGTGAATAATTTTTTTCTCTTTGACTCATCGAATGGAAACAGTCTCTTATTCATAATAGTTTTATGTGATATTGAAGTTTTGTGCATAAATCAAATTAGCATATTTGAATGCCAGCTCCTCTCGTATTTCTTTAATGCAGCACTAGTACATGATGTATACAGATTTGAAAGTCATACTGCTGCAAGACCACATTCTTCACCAGTTTCCACCTGTCCGGTGGGTGTATGAAAAGTTTCCCCGAAAGCCAGCTTGTGTTTCTGGTTGTGTAGAAAAACTTGAGTGATAATTGTTGTTTGTCGAACTTCAGTGTGTTTGTATAGTGGTTTATCAAGTATCTTTTGTAGTATTGGGTTCAGTTCAAACATCTTCTCAAGGTAAACCAAAGAATTGGCTATTACAATAAAAATGCGTTCAAAATGGACATTTTTCATTTGAATTAAGAGACACAACTTTTATTATTTAGATTTTTTTAAATTTATTTGCAAATATGTACAAACTTAGTACAAGAGAATACATCTCACAACAATTATGAACAAAATAAAAATAAATAAAATAAAATTATCTTATACAAAGTATAAACCGATGCCAGGGGTAAAAAGAATAGGTAAGATGATGATAATAATAATAATAATAATAATAACAATAATGAAACATTTACTTTATCAAATGAAATTTACATAATGCTTCATGTATTATTTTAGCTTTTCTGTTTCTAATGTTACATGGTGTAGTACCATATTGTTTAATTTCCTTTTTAAAATGTTTACTATTTGGCTTAGCTTTGGCCCATTTCTTCACATGAATATGGTATTTTTTTTCAAGTAATATTATTAGTTGTATTACAAAATAGGTTGTACTTTTTGAATCAGTTCCGTCTTCTACTAAAGCAAACATGACATTAAGAGACACAACTGTTTGTTATCTATACGGGTTGAGTGACATGACAAAAATCTCATATCACTATAAGTAATCTCCTATTCTAATATTTCACCATATAGAACCTTTTCTGTAAATTCAATCACAATATAGTTTATATATATGTTATTATTTTTTCTCAGACTGTTTAGAAACTCCAGGCAAGTGTTTGATTAATAATGTGGAAATATAAAAATATACATTATTAAAATATGAAACACTTTTCAAAAATGACAGGAGATTCGATGTAAAATATTGCAAAATAAAATTCAAATTGTAAACGTTGTACTTTCTCTCCATGATTTTGTTCACATTTCAGTCTGCATCCGCTCATCCAATTGATGCACTGCGATATGGCTGTATATTGACACTGGCGAGTGGCGTGAGTTGGCTAGAGGCATCAGGCCAAGTGCCTTAGTGTCCCACCAGACGATAAACATCATATTGTCATACTGCACTGCTCTGAGTGTTATATTGTGTTTATACAACAGTTTCACTGCATAATTGTGTATATAAAAATGTAAACTAATCACGAAGAATCTAAAAATTCTTTTGTATGAGGAACTACTTTCTTCCACCATTCATTCACATCTGCAGCTGACGTCAGAACAGCAGAAGCCGTTGCTAATTCACAAATGCCACTTTAGAGCTAGTATTTGAATGATTCTGTAGCGTAATGTCTAAAGTGATGACAAAACAGGTGATTTTGCTCACATTTAAGATTATAAGACTGAATGGCATGAAATGCCAATAATTAACCCTGAAAAAGCTAAAGCAAAGAAAACACTACCAGATTACCATGGTATAAATACAGCACTACAAAATACAAAAGAGAGACATTAACTCAGATTGTCACTTACCTATTCTGTAATGATTTGTTCAGCAGTAGTTTGAATTGTACGCTGAAAAAATGCTGTTTTTCTCTCCTAAATACTTACTATGTGGTCTCTGTCGCCATCTTGTGGCGGAACTTCCACCGTCTTTGCTCTGCTCATTATGGCAGGCTGCTGGCCGGCAAAGCGCTGAATCTCTAAAATTATAAATATTTAAAGTAGTCACTATCCTTACAAATAAATGCATAGTTGCAATCTAAACAACCTAAAAACCCTCAAAAGTACATTATGTTGTCCAACAGCTGCAGTATTTGTCATACTGTAGTCCTCTGTTTGCCACTCGTGTGTGCAGAGTAATACACAAGGGTGAAGAGGCTGTACGAGTGCTGATGTTATTTTAATATCTCGTGGCTATCAGCCAATTAGACTCAAGAGCCAGACAGAACTGTTGTATAAAGCGTAATATGAAACAGTAGACTATTTACTACATCCATATGATATATGTTGTAATATCAGACACAGCCCTGTTATTTACACAAATATTATGTGCTCATTTTTAAGCTAGCCTGCTAATGTGATGGTAAATAAAGCTATTATAATAATAATAAATGTCATCCATTTTAGCTTAACTTAATCAATAAGGTGTGCTGACACACATTCCTCTCAAACAAATGCAAGTGCTTTTCTTCCTCTCAAACAAATTCCCATAAATCTAGGGGAGGAAATATTAAATTGTCTCTTTCATGTTTAAATTCATAGATGTGGTGGAGCCAGAAACCGACGATGAATTCCCTGAGCCGCTGGATCTCAGCCCCAGAGACGAAAGGCCTCTGTCACCGCTCTTTCAGCGCTCCGTCTCTGAAGACTCAGCTGGCTCGTCCGCTTCTACCACCAGAAAAGCCAAAACTAGGTTAGTGTCGACACACACTCTCACTCAGCTGACTCCAAACTCTGCATTGAGCGGCAAGAGCTTAATGTTGTCCTGAAGAGGGTGAGAGAGTTCAGGCAAACACAGCGTGCTGATGAACAGTGTTTGGACAGAAAGAAAGTGTATACGGGAGGGTCAATAGGGTCTTACAGAACAAAAGGGAAGTGTACATCAGGTCAGCGAAAGCTACTTTTTGCATGTTTGTGAATGCAAATGTGTTTTTTGTGAAAAAAGGAGGTTGGTAAAGGTATGTGTGGATGGATGTACGTGCACACACACATTATTTATTACTTTTATTACATTGCATGTATTATGTAGGTAAAAACTTTACAATAAAGTCATATTAGTTAATGTATTTACTAACATGAACGAATAGTTAATACATTTTTTACTATTATTATACATTTTTACTCTTATTTTATTTTTATTTTTTTATTTTTTTATGGAATCATCTTTGTTAACATTAGCTAATGAAAATAAAGTTGTTCATTTTTAGTTTGTGTTAAATCACCAGTGTTGTGCAAGTTACTTCCAAACTGTAATACATTACAGATTACTTGTTACTGTTATTTAAAAGTAATCCCTTACATTACAATATTACTGTCTCAAAATTGTAATATGTTACATTACTCTTATATTACTTTTTAGTTACTTTTACCAAAAAAAACTACAGAATTAGAACTGAACACTCTAAAACGACCAAATGTACGGCAGAGCATGTTACATCCAGTAGAAAGAGATATGATGTAGCAGAATGACTGTGACCTATCCAGGCTACTAACAATAATAGAGGTAAAGTTGGTTTTATATTGGGATATTCAGACTTTCTCCTTATAGTATAATTTCAGAAAAGTATTCTGTGCAAATACTAAATAGGGAAATCATATAAGCAGCCAGTGACTATCAAAGTACAACATTGTTCACAGTCAATTAGATAGTGTTAAGGTTGTTTTGACGTCATACTTGCATGCTAATTCAACAATATAGTATATAATTGCCAAAGTGAGTGTCAAAGGATGAGAGTCAGATTTACAATTGATTTGGTTAAAGTATGGTAGAGGTAAAGTTGTTATCTGGCAATATCTGTGAATAGCTTGACTATATATTGTAAATAATACTAACCTAAAACATAGGCAGTACACCTAACACTCAAAAACACTAGTATTTATTAAAGAATTGACCTTAACCAAATTGTGAGTCTGCATCATTTGACGGAGCGAGAGCAGATCATTCGCATGTGAGCAGACCAGCCAGTGTTTTGAGTGCACACGAGGAGTTTTGTCTATGAACAGAGGAAATGGACTTGTAATACTGCGCTTACGACATTTGTCAGTGAAATAATGCCATATGCGCGTACGTCCATCTCACGAATGTACTGTCATCTGCCATTTTCATCTATTTGCCGCTTTTTCGCTGTGCGTGGGCTTAACGTTACTGCAAACCGGGCTGAGCCAAAATAGCCCCGGACCTCGAGCTAAGAGGCTGAAATCATTCTGTGGTCAAAGTAAAAAGTTCCAATAGCGAGAGGGAGATTAATGACAACACACACGTATATTCACTCACCACCAACAGGAAATATAACTGCAGTATTTTTATATTTGTTAATGTCGGGTGAAAAGTTTGTTGTAACGCACGCGTTACTAAAACATGTACCGAGTAAAATATTACTGAAAATGTATTAGTAATGCCTTACACTACTGCGTTACAGGAAAATGTAATACATTACTGTAATACATTACTTTTGTAGTGCATTACTCTCAACACTGTAAATCACAGTGCATTAACTAATGTTAACAAGTATTAATTTGGATTTTAATAATGCACTAGTAAATGTTGAACTATCATGAATAAATTCTGTATTAGTATTGTTTGTTCTTAGATCATGTAAGTAAATACATAAGCTAATCCATTCTTATTATAAAGTGTGACTTTCAATTTTTTTTTGGAAAAATTTTGATTTATTACTTCTATCTATGGCATTACATCTATTATTATTTTATTTATATTATATTATACAGTACTGTGCAAAATGTTTGGTCCCTGAACAGTTTTGGTGTTTTAATGATCTTTCAGAAATAAGACGTTAAGATTTGAATGTATAGAAAAGAAATATGTAGGCAAAATTGAGAAAAACAAAACACTTATGAGAATAAAATGCTGCTTCTTTCATGAGACAGTATTTAATATGACTCCATATACATCCTCTAATTTGTGTTTTTTCAGCTTTTTTCATCTGTCCAGGCAATCCCATACTGTCTTTATAATACAATAATAAGTTCTGGACTTTGTTTAGGCCATTTCATGACTGTTCTAGCTGTTTTTGTGGCACATGGCATTACTTCTATTATTATGTTATTTATAATGTTTTATAAATTACTGTGCAAACGTTTTGGTGTTTTAGCAGTTTTAATGACCTTTCAGATATAAGACTGGTCTCTGTATTAAGATATAAACAGATAGAAAAGAAATATGTAGACAAAATTGAAAAAAAAAACACTGCTATCAGAATAAAATGCTTCTCCATTCAAAAGACAGTATTTAGTACGACTATATACCAGAGCCAGGCTCATCTTTGAATTTGTCTTTTTTCAGCTTTTTTCCCTTTGTCCAGGCAATCCCATACTGCCTCCATAATACTATATTAAGATCAGGACTCTGTGGAGGCCATTTCATGACTGTTTTAGCTGTTTTTAGCTAAAAAAAATCTGCTTCTTCAAAAAGTTCATCTTGTAATTTATATGTTTTTTCTTGAGCTTTTTCCCTCTGTCCAGGCAATCTCATACTGCCTCTATAATACTATATTAAGGTCAGGACTCTGTGTAGGCCATTTCATGACATTTTGACTGTTTTTGTCTAAAAAATAATGAGGCTCTATAAATATCATTACTGTTCAGGTAAAAAGCGATATATTATTATACTATATTATAAATAAATATACATTATTATACAAAAAATACAAATCTAAGTCTTGGCCAAAGACTTTTGCACAGTACTGTATTTTATTCTGATTTGATCAAAATGCAGATTCATTCAGAAATTAAATTCATGTGGATTTTATTTTAGCTTTCTTCCATCTGTCCAGGCAATCCCATACTGCCTCTATAATACTTTATTAAGGTCAGGACTCTGTGTAGGCCATTTCATGACATTTTGACAGTTTTTGGCAAAAACAAATCATGCATATCTATGAATATCATTACTATTGAGGTGAAGAGCGAGAGATTATTATACTGTATTATAACTAAATATACATATTTATACTAAAATGACAAGTCTTGGCCAAAGATTCTTTGCACAGTACTGTATTTTATCCCGATTTGGTTAAAATACAGATTCACTCAATAATTAAATTTGTAGTTTTTTTTTTTCACCTTTTTTCCCTCTGTCCAGGCAATCCCATATTGCCTCTATAATACAGTGTTAAGGTCTGGACTTTGTTGAGGCCATTTTTATGACTTTTAGCCTATATACATCATGAATGTCTTCACAGATCATTACTGTTCAGGTGAAAAGCGAGAGGTTATTATACTATATCATAAATAAATTTACATAATTAAACTAAGCTGACAAATCTAAGTCTTGGCCAAAGACTTTTGCACAGTACTGTGTTTTATCCTGATTTGATCAAAGTGCAGATTTATTCAAAAATCAGATAGTGTTGTGCTGACCAAACATAGACATAAGTTCTGCTGTGGTAATATTTTCATTAGCAAAATTAGTAAGCATGTATAACAAAATTATAATAAAATGTTATTGTATATTAAACCGTTGCAATAGCTAATCATTACAAAAAAGACAATTTTAATCTAATTCTGTGATATTGCTTACATCATATGATATAAATACAAACGTTTCTGCCACAATATTTTTAGTTTTAGGTGCATATAATATAAGATGTCTCAGATCTCTGTTGCGCTCTCAGAATTTTTCAAAAGCAGAGTCCTGTTGCCAACACTGGTATGCATGGCTGCAGCTAGTGTGCATTTTTTTTTTGTTGCATGCTCTTAGTGGAAGCGAGGGAGTTGGGGGATGGGACTGCTCAAGCCCTGCTGCTGTCATTAGTACAGGGAGGGGGCGAGAGAGCGCTCTCTTTTGGATCCCCAATTAGCACAGATTGTGCACTCGCTAATGTGCAGCACCATTTTTAATGTGCGAGAGGAAGGGAGACCCCCCTTCAGTCTGTACAGCGTGTGCACCACATCTTCCTCTTGACAGCATCTCTCGTGGGTTGCACAGCAGACTGATAAAAAGTGTTGTCAGGAAATTAAATGAAGTCTAATGAGAGTGCGCTGACATTTCACCAAGACTTCACAACAATCACAATGTTACAAGCACAATATTGCCTGAGGATCCAAGCAAATACCAACACCGGATACAAATAAAGAAATTATTTGTGTTTAAAGTGTTGGTGACCATGTGTTTATCTCCAAAAATAAAATGATAGACACATTTTTGCACAGTTTAGATGCTTATTTTTTCAGTACAAGAATGTGCATGTAATATTTTAATATTACAGCAGGGAAATTAAGTATTGAACACGTCATGCTTTTTCCTGGAAATAATATTTCTAAAGGAGCTGTTGACATGGAATTGAACTCGGTTTTGGTAAAAACCCAAACAATACAAACATAAAAATAAAAAAAACAAAAAGAAAAATGAATTATGTAGACAAACGAAATGACACAAGGAGAAAGTACTGAGCTACTGAAATGTATTTATTTATGTAAAAGGCTTTTTTTTATTAATGATGGCAGCTTAAAGACACCTCTCATATGGAGAATGAAGTCACATGAATAGCTCAGTTGTGGGTTTTTTCACATCAACAGAGTGTCAAAATCTCGATGGTTCTGTGGGTCTCGTCTATCAAATCTGATCTTTAACTAGTATTTTTTATTGGATTCAAGTCAGGAGATTGGCTGAGCCATTCCACAGCTTGATTTTCTTTCTCTGAAAGCATTTGAGAGTTTCCTTGGCTGTATTTTGCATCATTGTCTTGCTGAAATGTCCACCCTGGTTTTATCATAATCATCATCATCCTGCTAATGTAGATATTGGACTGAAGCAGCTAATATTAAATTACAATGATGAAGGGCAGAGGGTTGCTGAATAACTTCTCAGAGATTTCAGCTGCTGTCTTGGCTTTTACTGCCTTTCTACATATCCTTTTCTTCATGTGTTAAATACTTTTTCCTTGTTACATTTCATTTAATTATGCATAACTTCATTTGCAAATTAAATTAAATTTTTTTTTGCGTATGCAGATTTCTTTAGTTGCTATCAACATCTGGTAAATATGCCTCTTTTTGATATTTAGATTTTTTTAAATGTATGTATATTAATATGATTTTATGTTAGTATTATATCATCATTGCATCAAGTTACAAAAAATTAATTGCCGTTTCTAATGAAGCGTCTATGGACAGGACAGTAAATTTGACGACGTTCAGGCTGTCGTTATCCGTCTCACACTATTTTTATATTTTCTAATTTTTTGTGGAGTTTTTCTTTTATTATTTCAGCAAGTAGAATTGTAAAAAAAAGAATTGTTGTACTCTTCCATTCACTGCGCTCTAAGTTTATTCAATCATGATGACTTCCACTGCTGAGAAACCTAGAAATGTAAAAAGGGTTCATAGGGCTATGTACCTTTATGTAAGAGTCCCAAAAAATGCTTAAAAAAAAAAAATTGTCGATTGCAAAAGTTTGCTATCTATAATCAATATTAATAACTCTTGCATTGTTTCCTACAGATTTTTTCCAGCTGTGGCGGCAGACTCTGTTGGGCCTTTTACACAGATTACACCAAGTACCTGTAGCGTTAATTTAATGACAAATGTCGTGAGCGCAGTATTATGAGCCGAGATTGCATTTATGTAATACCAGAATGTCTCCAAAAGACCTACCGAGCGACATTAATGTGTCCTGAAGGGAAACGGTTATAAATTCCATCATTATCTATCAATTTTAAAGTATTATAAAGCACTATCTAATTACTGAAACTGTGTTCATCTTAACTGAAAGCTACGCAGTGTTTGCTAGCCTCACGCATAACGCACCTGTCAGTCAGTCAGCATATCACCTTAAAATGATGCACAGCACTAATGCGATTACAGAAAAGTTTGCGCTGTTATAATTCACTTGTTCACATGTTTTGGTGCAATAAATAAAAAAAAAAAAAATTAATGACTGAATGTTTTGAATGAGTAAGTAATGTATAAAAGTCTAGTGGCTGGGAATGAGTTTTTACAGTGTCTGCTATAATGTTAATGTAGTTTTCTTGTGTTTGCATAGGTGAATATGGCCACGTTGTAAATGCACAGTACAATTACGAGCTTATTGCCACATTATGTTGTTATGATAACATAATATATGGCTTCAGTGATTTCCTGAAGATAAATACCAAAAAACAACACAACTGGAATAACTACAGCAGTCACCATCGTCTGATCTCATATGAGCTCTTGACAACAAATAATGACGTGTGCGGCTGTGGTGGTTCTGTTCCATTTCTTAGGCGAAATATTTAAAGCTCTTCCCCTTCACACTTAGTTTCAAGGGCCAAGGGGTAGGGGAAAAAATAATTGGGATTGGGCCTCAATATATCATGCAGCCCTAGCTTTGAACATAAAGATGGGAGGTGTGTGTTGATTAGGGATTCTTGTCTGATTTGATTTGACTGATCTGAATTGTGATTTCCCTGTCAGAGGCATTCAGAGATATCTTATCTTCCCTCGTAATCCTATTTAGGTTTGGTCTCCCAGTCAGAACTCGGCTGGGGCACTGGGCCATGGACTGTAAACCTCAGAATAGTCAGATTGTTGGACAAATAGAGCGGTGAGGATTGGATGCGCAACTGCTTAATGACTTGGGCCAAAGCACTCTACTTGAGTGCAAATGCTTCTGGCTATGAAAAGTCCATTTTCTTTGCCATACAAAACTGATAGAATGGAATTACATCATGGCATAACATCCCTAGTTAGTGCAATCTCTGCGTTGTACGTTAGGTATGCAAAGCAGAACCGTGCACTGGGAATGTTGGGCGAGCAATCACTTCAATGTTTATGTACTTAAGAAAAATGTTTATTACCTGGTGTTTCTGGTCAAATAGTTTTTTCTTCACATATCTGTTCTTTATTCCCTCTCAGAGAAAAGCTCTGTGCCTTCTGCTACTGTGGAGAAAAGAGTCTCTTGGGTCAGGGAGAGTTAAAACTGTTTGGACCCACGCCTGGTTACGTCCCCCTGCACATCCGGAACCGCCGCGGCAGCTCAGAGAAAGACGACGATTACCATGATGACGACAATGATTTCGATGACAATGACAACAACCGCAGCCCAGGGCATCGTGGGAGTGGCCTGAAAAAGTGAGTTATCTCTGCTGTTGTCTGGGGAAGGTGCTTTGTGTGGATGTTTGGTTTTCTAAACAAGTTTTAAAGGGAAACTGGAAAAGGACTGCAATAAATATGCAAAATGTACACATGAATTGGTTCTGCTGGACTCCAGTTTTATTTTATAAGAAATTGACTAGATTTTTATTCAATATATAGTAATCAAAAGAAGAATCATGTCCCTGAGCGAGTTATTGTAATCTTTGGGTAAAATATAAAGTTAGTGTTTGAGAGTCCTCCTTTTCTCTGTGTTTAATGCATGTGAGAGTGCGTGCGTGCGTGCAATAGTTGAATGGGGATGAGGAAATGCAGATTGTTTGTTATTATGGAATTGGTTTGGTATAGTTCTGAAGTGTTTAGTTGTTGTGGCTTCAAGCTGTACTGATTAGTGTGGCTTTGTAGAGGTTTGGAGCAGGCCATATATATATAAGACAATATATTGATTTATTGCGCGATATATGAAAAGGAGGGCAGGTAATTTTGAATGCGCGATAAATTGTCTATTATAAATTAAGAAATTTAAGATGATGATGATTAGGCTATATAATATAACAAACAGTGGTGTGAAGTAACAAATTACAAATACTCAAACTACTGTATTTGAGGAGTTTAAAAATGTGTACTTTTACTTTCCCTTGAGTACATTTTTAGTGCTGTATCAGTACTTTTACTCCACTAATTTCCTTCAAGCTGCAGTCATTACTTTATTATTTTTTGTCAATAGTGATAAGAAAAATCTGTCCTGTGATTTCCGTCCAATGAAATCTGACATAGTAGGTAAATGACATCATAATGAACTACCTCAAGGCATGGGCAATTTATAATTGCAGCTTAGAAGCATTAAAAGTGTATTAGATGATGTCCAAAATCTTTACACAATCTTTATTTTATATGATGACCAAAATGGGCTTAAACACCTAGCAGGCACAAAACGTCAACATGACGTCAGATTGATGTTGTACCCCAACGCTGTGGGGACATTGCATTTTGTTTGGAAATAATAATTGGGTCGATGTCAGAACTCAACATCAGGCTGACGTCAATGTCCAACGTCCAACCTAAAACCAACCAAATATCAACATCTAATGATGGTACAGCTTGATGTTGTGTGGAGGTTGCCACTATATGATGTCTATCAGATGTTGAATTTTGGTTGCCATACCTGACAAATACATGTCATTATTTGACGTCAATATGACGTTGGTTTAAGATGTTGGCTCGACGTTGGATTTTGGCCACTTTCCAATACAATCTAAAAAAATCATCTAATTATCAACGTCATTTGACGTCGTTACTGGACGCTGGCTAGACATTGAATTTTGGTCACTTGATTTCACGACCTAAATCTAACCTAATATTAACATCTTATGACGTTGTGTGCCTGCTGGGCAATAACTAAATGCACTACAGAATGTTACGTTTACACACATCCACAAATTACATGAAAATGCATCAGCATAATACTCACTACTCACTACTCGAGTACTTTTGAAAGGGCTACAATTAACTCATACTTTGAGTAATATTTACAGCAGATACTTTTACTCTACTTGCACTACATTTTTAGGCAAGTAATGGTACTTTTACTTGAGTATGATTTTTCAGCACTCTTTCAACCACTGATAACAAACGTTTTTTGTCAAACGTGCTGAATTCTGCTTTCTGTAGAAGGCAGGGGCTTATGCAGCATCTTCACGAGTGCGAGAGAGAGCAGATATTGGAGGTGAGGAAGACGAGATGCAAACCCATTGATTCGTGTTTAGAAACTACAGTCAGTTAGGATAAGCAAGTCGTGATGGACTTTGTTTCAAAGTTACAGTCTTCAGCTCCGGTGTGGGAACATTTTGGCTTTAAGCCGAATGATGAGGGAAAGCCTGTTAACATAAACAAGCCGATAGTCGAATTTGTTTTAGAACAGTGAAAGCGGAAAAAGGCAACATAACTAACCTTAAATCACACTTAAAATATAACCACCCTTCCCATTTTTTAAACAACATTAACCACAGTTGGTATTGGACAGGTGTCTTAACTGTAACAGATGCAATTACCCGCCAGTGCAAATATAAACATGACAGCACGAAATGACAACCTTTAACAAACAATCTTGTCTCAGAATTTGCCTGCTTAATAAAAAATGGACTGTAAAGACACATGAAATGCTTTAAAAGTCTACGTTTGACTTAAGCATGTTATTTTGTTCTTACACTTTCTGTTTACGTCTATAATTTTTTTGTCTTATTTCATTTTATTATATCTATTATTATTATTTATTTGTTTTAAGATATTTTTTGTCATGTTTTAATTTCAAACTTCGAAATATTCTTAAAAATAAAATGTTCTTTGAAACCTGAATAATTCAGCGTACCTGGCAATAATATATTTTATCGCAATTAACTTGGGTGCAACAGCAAAAAATTATATTAATAAATTATAGATATTGTGACAGCCCTAGTTTAGAGTTGAGAAGGTTTTGCAGGTTTAGTTTGTTGTGGAGACTAACCCCCCCCCCGTTTAAACAGCAATGACCCCAGTGACCCCACACAGCTGAAACAGTGTTGAGTGCTTTGCTAGGCACCATCTCATTAGAATGTCCAGAGTAATTATTCCTAATAATCAAACACACTGCTGCTGTAATCTAGGTTCAGCTTTGTAATTTGTTTGTGCGTTTGAGCACAATGCTCTTGTTATAAACCAAAAGTTCAGGATATTCATTCAGAACATGAAGACACAAAAAATGTATTATTTATTTGCATATACATTAGATTAGTCAGTACTGAAGCCAAATCTGGAGCTTATCTAACAAAATACATTACGATAACGGTCCAAAAACTAGTACACCCAAATTTATATGTTATAGAAAAATATCAAATACAAATTTTAAAGAGGAAAAATCAAGAGAAGCAAAAAAAAAAAGTTGAAATTTTGTAGGTTGTAATTTTCTTTTTGTAATATATATTTTTTATTTAATTGTATTATCTTTCAATTTCTAAATATGTTTGGTGACTAAAATATTATTTTAATAAATATATCTGTTTAATAAATCAGTTTTGTTTAAATGCACCAAAATGCATTGCCTATATTTACTAAGAAATGGAGAAAAAATATTCATTTTCAAAATGGGGTGTACTCAATT
>CAIGQZ010035013.1:12109990-12158149 GCA_903798205.1 Danio tinwini
ATTTGGGTCAATTAATTTGGTGCCAAAATGGCCTGATGATTAGTTACTAGATGGGGGGGTTAAAGGAGAAATCCATAAGGGAGAACTCCACCGGCAGGCTTTCACTGAGCTCCACGTGACCTGTTGTTGTCAAAAGTTCCTGTCCACAGCCACCCTTGAGCTTATTGGATGAGTGCCTAATTTGCTCAGCTCCTCGCTACCAATCAGATGCCTCCCACAGGAATGGTGACGTAAGGCTCTCTGTGCCGTCTCTGGCAGGCTGCCAGCAGGCGGTGGATTGTTGAGTTGGAGGCATCTGATTGGGCGGTCTGAGCTGGAACAGTGCCAGTTATTGACAGAGGAGTGAAAACACTAACAGTTCCAAAGAGCGAATGAGGATCTCTTCTTATCATTTAAGGTGGAGACTGTTAAGGTGGATGAAATACAGACTCCACATGTATGTATTAATAATTAACTCTTATTCATGTTGTCCATGTCCAGAAGACTTTTGTTAATCTTTATAAAATAAGTCAAATAAGGGCAATCCATATTTGCTGAAGAGATATTTTTACCTTTTTATTAGAAGTATGCATTTATTTATTTATTTTTAGAAATGAAGGGTTGAAGCCCTGTAAATCCATCAGACCTCTTCTTGCTAATAATCATTTTCTATCAGGCTCCTCTGATTCGGTTCAGCAGTTTCATTTTATAGGTACTGATAAGGTTATTAGCTGGTTAATAAAATAGCTTTTGGTTTTGAGGAAGGTAGATTTTCTTTTGTCTTTTTCAAAATTTAGCATCAAAACCTGCTAAATCCACTTGTGCTGTTTTTGCAAAAACCTCTAAATCCACTTATTGGGACTAAAAAATATGATTTTACCAAACATAAAACACTACACAAACCACCTAAAGCTCAAAATACATAAATCTGTCAAGTAAGTGTGGGTTCATTCTGCTGTGGCGACCCCTGATGAATTAGGGAGTAAGCTGAAGGAAATTGAACGAATGAAATATGTCAAGTGCATTAAGTCAGTAATATTAAAATTGACATTAACAACATCTTAGCGATGTATGATCATTTAGGATATTTAAAGTTGAGCTTTAATGCAAGTATAACAATGTAAACCTTGTAAACTAAACGTGTTAGATTCAAGTAATGTAGCGTAAAACGTACAGTGCAAAACATCGGGATACATTTTGAAGTGTGTAAGCATTAAAATAAAGTGAATATAAACATATTCCTGTTGTCCACAGCTATCATAACATGCCAAATGCAAATACTATAAAAATATTATTAATTCAGCTATTTTGGTGTACTGCAAGTAGAACAGACAAAACATTAAGACACATCATTATCTGTGCAATGTCTGTTTATATGAAAAGCTTTTCAGACATAAAGTATAAAGTCATATAAATAATGCAAACATTATATTTATCTTTAAAAATAGCTTACATCAGCAAATAAAACAAGGATGTCTCTCAGACACTTTTATGGCCCGTTTTCACTGAGTGGTATGGTACGGTACGGTTCGGTTCGGTACGCTTTTATGGCCGTTTCCACTGTCAAAAGCGTACCGTACCGTACCACTTTTTCAGCACCCTTTCGAAAGGGTACCAAAGACGAGAAAGGGGACCAAAGGTGGAGCTACACGCATAGCTGAACGCTGATTGGTTACAGAGATACGTCACGATCTCGTGGAGCTAGCCAGAATCAAAACAATGGAGCCGCCATGTTTTTAAATACACAGCCGAGACAACTATATGCATTATCATAATGAGTAATTTATGACCCGGGCTCAAAACAAACCTTGTCGTTGTCTTGATGAACAGCCACAAAGCCAAGAATCTGCCCTGTCCTGTTGTTGTTTGGTTCACGAGGCCGTCTAAAAGTGCGAGCGGTTTTCTCCAGGGAGCTCGTGATCGCGTCTAGATTTGATATAACAAACTTCTTGAGCTGATGATGATAACGTGTGTGATTAATGAAGCGTCTTCGACATCTGATCCATTCAGAAAGAAAAGGACAAACGCGAGAGTGAAGCGCAGAAAAAAGGAGAAGCCCGACAAAACACAGGAGCAAATAGTTTCAGCAACCTGAACAATCTGCCATGAACAAATCATAAACAAACTACCATGTTTATCATCACCTTTTCGACTATTATGAACTGGGAATGATGGAATTACTCTCTAACAGAGGCTACATGTGCTGCTGAAGATTAAATATACAGATGAGAGGTTAGCTCTGACTGTGGGCTACTGTATATGTTGTGTGTTGTTTTTGAACTCAAACAAGGACTAAATGTCTGCTGTGTGTAGTTTATCTGTAAGTGGTAACATATCAGAGACTGTAAGGGTCTGTATGTGTTCAAATATGTTTATTTATTTGATATAATTGCAGACGTTACAGTAGGCTGTAACACTGTCACACTGTCATTGATCTGCAGTTATAATCAAATCATGTTCATAGAAATGTTAGTAATGAACATTTATAAACAAGTATTAATATGTTTAAAGCATCTGTTTAGTTAGAAGAGCTTCTCATATAATGTGAACGACCCGTACAGCTTTACTGTAGACATTTATTCGAGCGAGAATGACGTCGACTGAAACTCTCTGTAGTACACCACGCCCACCAAAAGGGTACCCTTTGTAGTGGAAACGCAAGCCTGATAAAGGTGACCCGTACCGACCCGAAACGTACCGTACTGTACCACTCAGTGGAAACGAGCCATTAGATGCTGTCTTTTATTCTTCCTCCCCATACTCAAGGTCTTGATTGTAACATCTATTTTTCGTCTCTTCTGTTTATACCATGTCATAGCATCTGTGGCATAAAGGAACGGCATCTTGTTTAACTTTTCGTTTTCATGTATAGTTTTCGCCATTTAATGTGTAGTAAATCGGACTCATTTAAAGTGGCATCACTGCAAAACAAAACATTATGAATGCACGTTACACTTGCGACTGTACAGTATGTTTTTTTTTTAGTTTTGAGGTAAGGGACGTTTTTATTTGCCATGTGGTGACAGTCGGACAGGTTTATGCATTTCATCAAACTCATAACAATCTGAATAAAAAGGTCTCCTCAAAAAAACCGGCTTATCAGCTTGCAGCTACATTGAAAATATTGATTTGATTCATACCTTCTAGTTCTCGGGACATAGCAGCTTTTGCTGTCAAAAGCAAGTGGTGTTTAGAGGCTTTTGCCAGCAAAATGTTATTTCTGAATGTGCTGATGCTGGGATTCAGATGATTTGAAGCTAAAATATTTGTTGAACGTACCACACGCCTAAAGCGTTCGCTCAGTGTCATTTTTAGGCGGAAGTGGCGTTTAGCTGCTTTTGCATCTGAACTCTTCAAATACTTATGTAAGCTAACAACGTTTAAGGCATCCAAATTTTGTTAGTGTTTAACCAATGAGGTTAATTTTCGTGTTTCACACCGGTACTTTTGAGCTTCCATAAAGACCAGTGTGGTAACTACACTATTGTCAAATGGCCTTAGTAAAGGTTCTATATACAGTATACTATGATATGTCCATCATAGTGCAGATTGCTGACATAACGAAGCAGATATTAACCACTGAGCCAAACCTTAACCCCAGTATAGTTTGTAGCACATAATCATTGAAAGCATTGATACTGCTTGCCATAACTTACTTGTGATATCTGGACTGAATCTATAGAGTTGGCTGCTTTATATTATACTATAGTTATATTTATCAGGGGGGGTTATCTCAAACAGATTACACTAATGGAACAGAAGCCAATTGATAAAGCACTAATAATAGTAATAATATACAATGGCAGCTTAATTAAAAAGCTATAATAGGAAGCAAGCAGTGTAGGGCAGAATGCACCTAATTTTGAAGAAAAAAGTTGTGTGTAGGTGCATTGGTTTAAGGTTGGTGGTGGATAAGTGCTTGCGGAAAAGGTGTTTCTTCTGATGCTGCTTGAAAAGTCTGGTCTCAGCAGTTTGTTCAGGGTTCAACAGCTCATACCAGCAGAGAGGGTCAGTTATTTAGAGAGTGGCTTTTGACTATTCAGTGGCTGTAATTGCCAAAAGCGTACTCTTGTAGGAGTGATTTTTGGTACGAAGCTGCTGCTCCAGTGTCAATGCTGATTCATTTCAATTCAATTCATGTTTATTTCTATAGTGCTTTTACAATGTAGATTGTGTCTAGTTTCCAGAGGCAAAGTTCAGTTTAGTTCAGTTCAGTGTGGTTTAATTTTCACAGCTGAAAGTCCAAACACTGAAGAGCAGATCAAAAAGTAGATCAGGAGGGGTGCTGCTATCATGTTCTGGATCTTCTAAAGAGGTTTGGTTATGCTGGCTTAAAATGTGTGAGGAAAAGATCTGTTGGCACCCCTGTAATTAGCTGATGTGACTCAAAGTATACTTCAAATGAATGAACCTTCCGACTATTACTGGGTAATTAATCAAATTGGGATTAAGCGAAGCTGCAGTTGTTGTGCTCATCTTCTCAAGGAACCACATTGTGATTTTTTGTAGTAAATCTCCTACTTCTGACACTCCCATGCTATACAAGACAGGGTTGTAAATGTGTCATGCTACCTGTACCCATGTACCCCAAAACACAACAATGCTGTGAGAAAAGAACAGTTTCATAAACGTTTGTCAGCTTCACATATCACACAAGAAGCGCCACCTCGGCACACTGCATCTTTACATTGCTTTCTATTTGCCACAGACACTGATTAGAACAGTGTTCAGAAGATGTGGTGCGATGTTGTGGCTTTTGTCTACCCCTATCAAGTCTTTAAATCACTCCACGAGTGATTGTAAAGGTGTGGAGACATTTTTACCAACTTTGCTACTTGACCCTTCAGTGTAATCATGTTGCTGACGTGGTGTTGTCCTGTTGGATGTTGTTCTCCTGTCTGACCTCAGTGGATATGGGATAAGATTTAATCACACGTCAAAGAAGGCGGAGTTTCAGAACAAATGCTCTGATTGTGTAAAGGCTGATTTATATTTCTTCGTCGAGTACACGTGGATGGTCCGGTGCAGCCTTCGCACAGTCCCCTTTCAAAAATGTAACCACACATCGAGACAACGCATAGCACAAGCTTTGTGATGGGTCAGTTTGGTAGCGGTGACGAGTTTGGAAGGGGCTGAGAGCCACAGAGCCTTTTCTTGAGCGATTGTTTAACAAATGTCAAGTCCCATAGAGAAGCTCCAGATGGATGCTTTTGTTTTGCGTTTACGTAATCAATGAGCAAGTTATAGCCACTTGTACAGTAAATTAGCATTAGAGGTATTTCCGGTGCAAAACAGCCACAAAGAATATCGACACAGAGGAATAGAAAAATCTGCTGCGGAAGTGTTATTGAAGAGCAACACAAACAGAAAGCAGAAGTATAAATGCAAAGCTACGCACAAAACATGCGGCGTGGATCACTTGATGCAGAAGTTTAATTCAGCCTTAAGCCACACTATGAGCGTGAGCGAAGAGTGAGCAACTTCCAGCAACCTCTGTCTACTTGAGCGCCAGCGACCGTTGGTGATCGGGTGGGGGCGTGTCGAATGATGCAACAAAGTTAAGAATCCTTTAACTTTATGCAAATGAAGAGCGACTTTTTTTGAGCGTCAGCCAATAGGAGCACCAGTATCCCAGTAGCACCAGATCCTCTCTTTACTCACTCAGAGGCGGATGTATTCTCTGTGCTGTAGACCTACACAGACCTGCGTTTGCAGCAGACCTGCGTCTACAGCAGGTCGCCACCCATAGCGACAGGCAGCTTCAAAGTTACTGCTAGTGTGAATGAAGCATTAAGCCTGGTTTATACTTCTGCGTCAAGTGATCGGCGGGACCCACGGCACAAGCCTCGCGCGTAGCCGCAATACACTTACAATACATCCGCAATACACTTATAAAACACTAGCTGGCAGTAGGTGTTTATGTTTCTCTTTGTCGAGTTTCTTCGCTGGTGTTTTGTTTTTTCTGAACGCTTTCTTAATGTACAAGTGGCTCAAATTCGCTCATTTTGAGGCGGGAACCGGCGGACGTGCAACAACTTAATCATAAGGTAAACACAAAACAACAGTCTTCATCTGGAGCTCCTTCACGGGACTCCACACTTGTAAACACTCGTTGCATCGGGTGCGCGGCTCTCACCTCCGCCCGCACTCGTAAGTGCTACCAAGCCGACCAATCACAGAGCTTGCGCTATGCGTACGCGTTACATTTTTTTAAAGGTGCGCGTCGCCAACGGCCGCAGCAAGGGTCTATGCGTCCACGCGTAGGCTACGCCGTAGCATACACATGCGCTTGACGCAGAAGTATAAATCGGTCTTTAATCATCACAGATCAATCAATGGTAGCTCAAAGTTGTTGAGGAGCCAAAACGAACTCCCAAATTGTTGCTTTGGTAAGCTGTTTTAAACGGCCAAAATTAAGTTTATTTTTATAAATTTTTATTTTAGCTTGTACTTCAATTTCATTTGAAAGTCCAGAACCTTCGGTCACCACTCCTGTTGATGAGTCCTTGAGCGATCTGCCTATGATTTCAGACTGAAGCCACTAATGAACTGTACCTTTGATGCCAAAGCCAGAAAGGGTGGACAGGAGGATCTGCTGGTTTACAGCGTGAAGGCGACAGACAGGTTCAGTAGAATAAGTAAGGACAGATGATTTGGAGTTCACTCCTGCCAGCCAAAGAGTTTCTGCAGCAGTCAGCAAGGCGGTCTCTGTGGGGTGTCTGCTTTTGAAGCCAGACTGGTTGTCATCGAATAGGTCATTCAGCAAGAGAATAGCAGAAAGCTGATTAAACACTAGTCTCTCTGTAGTTTTTGACAGAAACAGAACAGGAACTGGTTGGGTTTTCAGTTGCCATTTTGTTTGGTTGATTATTTTATTTTTAGTGGTTTGTTTTCACCTCAAGCTGCTTACAATATATGTAGTCAGAAATACAGTCGTGAATATTGTCACTAAGGATAATTTGATAATGCAAGTAAGAGCAAGTAGCAATTTTGTTGGGATCTTCTGAAGTAGATGTGAGAGGAACTAATGAATGGGTTGTAGAATGTTATTCTTTGTGTAGAGAGAGAGAAAGAAGAGTTGAATGTGTGTGGTTGTGAGCACAGAGAATTGGTTGCTTATCTTAATGGTGAAATAGCTGTAAAAAGTCAGCAGCAGTCAGGGCAAGGTAATACCTCATTCACACTAGCAGCGACTTTGTAGCTGCCTGTCACTCTGGGTGGTGATCTGCTGCGAACGCAGGTCTGTGTAGGTTTATACAGCATGGAGAATACAACCGGCCTCTGAGCGAGCTGGGAGAGGATCACGTGAGCTTTACTGATGCTCCTATTGGCTGACGCTCAAGAAAGTTGCTGCTCATTTGCATAAAGTTGAAGGATTCCCAACTTTGTTGCCTTGCTCGACATGCCTACCTGGTTGCCGACGGTCGCTGTCACTTGCGTAGACGGAGGTTGCTGGAAGTCGGTCACTCTCCATTGAAATGAATAGTCACTTGTTGCTTTGCTGTCGCGAGTCTCTTGTGGTGTGAATGAAGCATAAAGAAACTGAAGCAGACAGAGTAACTGTACAAATATTGTCTGCCATTAGTTGATGTCTGTCATTATAGTGGGATTGACATATTATGATCTGCAATCTTTGATAAATATATCTCTTCAGATGAAGTGTGCAATATATTTAGCTAAAATCGATTGCGGTAGTTTGATGCTTATTTCTTGCTATGCTAATAGTAATGCAATTAGTGGCTCTCAAGCCTGTCCCTGGAGACCCCCAACCCTACACATTTTACATGTCTTATACAAACAAACCCGATTCAACTCATCTGCTGAGTCAGATATTACAAGTCCTGAAATGAGTGTGACCGACAAAGGAGACATGCAAACTGTGCAGTGTTTTGTTTCTCCAGGGACATGGTTGACGACCATTGTTGCAAAAATAAATTATGCAGAATTCTCAAACTTTGTAGGGTAAATAGAATTAAAGCAAACCTTTTTAGTAGTAAATTAGTATTGAAATAAATTATATCTGTCTTGAATGGGTTGTCTGTGCATTCTGGCTTTGTTTGTGAAAGTGATGCTGCCTTATGGTTCTGCACATTTTATGTACAATCATGGCTCGAAATTACCTTTTTGCTTGGTAGCACTGGTTAGGAGCACCCACAAAAATTTAGTCGCACCCACCAAAAATTATGAGCACCATTACTACATGTGTTATATTAATACATTTATTGCATTTGAAATCAACACTCGCACTGCTTGAATTGGCACTGGTTGACTGAGATGAATGTAGTTGACGATAATAACTCTCACGGGTCCTCACCCGATAATATTGACATATAACTTATCATTTGCGTACATCATCTTAATAGCAATAACAGTCTGCAATATTGGTTCAATCTTAGTGAATGCAAGCCCTTTTGCGATGGTGTAAGTGGTGTTAAATTATACATATAGCTGCCATTTGCATGGTGGACAGCATCCTGATAATTAAATGAAGGATTAAGCAGAACCTCTCACACTTAAAATGTGTAACATTAGATTCAGTGGCAAACGCTGTTACCTGCAAACTTTGTCCCCCAGACTTTACTTTTTTAGGCTTTAGTCATTTTCATAGAAGACTTGAAGCCACTGGAAGTCTTACTCTTGGAAAAAGTGTAAATGGTGGGTTAACATTCACTACATGATCACTAATCAGATGTGCCATTATTTGTAACTAATCTGTCAGTGTTATTTTCATTCTCTCATCTTCAGCGCTTTACATTTTTGTGGTTGTAGCTCCCTGTCATCTGAAGGCAGGTAGCGTCGACTGAGTGATTGACAGTTGATTTTAACCACTCGATTTGCGATCAGTTCTAGAGCAGTGGGCCAATAAGAAGAGCGCAAAGGCGGGGCAAGCATTGCAGGCTTTTTTTTTTTTAGTGCAGCAAGATGAAAACCATTTTAAACCATTCCTGAGGGTTGTTGCTAGATCAGATATGGTTGCGGCCAGAAGTAAAAAAAAATATTATGTTATTTATTAAATTATTTTTATTAACGTCTACCCTAAACCCAACCGTCACAGTATCTTAAAATTGATAGTTGTACCAAGTATTATTTGTTATCTATTAAACTACAGAATAAATAGTATTTTATTAATGTCTACCCCAACCCTAAACTCAACCGGCACAGTATCGTAAAAATAGTAGTTGTACCGAACATTATTTGTTTGTCTATTAAATTACAGAATAAATTGTATTTTCTTCTACCCTCACCCCAACCCTAAACCCAGCCGCCACAGTAACGTAAAAACTGTAGTTGTACTAAGTATTATTTATTGTCTATTAAATTAAAGAATAAATTGTATTTTATTAACATCTACCCCTACCCTAACCCTAAACCCAACCATCACAGTATTGTAAAAATATCAATTATTGTTATACAGTGTCATAAAAATGCTGCTATATTGATGTGCATATCACACTTCCGGCCAGCCGTGTATTCAAATAAACTTTACCATTTCTGAGCACTGCGTTTCACATGCTTAGGTCTATATGTGACCAAAATGGTAGCAATTTCTAGCCCTGTATAATACATTAAATTTAAAGAATTTTAAACAAAATTTTAATAAAAATGAATTTAGATTTATTGCAGAAAACAAACAAGTCCCAACAGAATAACTCTTGTACATTAAAGGAATCATTTGTATGAATCAGAATCAAAAACAGAATAATTTTTTTGCTCATGATACCCATCCCTAATGTCACTCCTCCTCTGATGTAAGCCTTTTTAAAAAGGAAGTAGCGCAGCAAACAGTTTATTTATATTTATGCAGATGTTCTGGACAGAAGCGGGATTGCATACAGTAGTCTTTCATCCTGTCCCTGCTGCAGCCCACTTCTGGCTGGCCCTCTTCAAACCGGCTCCCTTTTTAAATGTTAATTCCTTTTTTCCGCTTCTCTGACTCTCTGTGGCTCGCTCTCTCTCTCAGCGCCACATCCAAGAAGCCAGTCATTCCAAACCCCCACCCCCTTTCCGGCTCTCTCTCGTCCTCTCTCTTTCATACTTTGCCTCTAAACAGCCAGTCGTTGTGTTCGAGCCAAGTATGATAACCCTGTACCTCACCATTGTAGAAAGGGCTTCATGGATGTTAGTGTTGCATTGTGGGCCTACTTGAAACATGATTATAATGGCGATGTCTAGGAATGAATGTGTATAATCTGAGAGAGGACTATGCAACAGCTTATCACCTTGAAATATCTTTTTTGTTCAGTCTTCAAAGATGGGGCTTAATGTGTCCAATCGCTTACTTTCTCAGGGTCAGTTCTCCAGACAGTGGCCTGCACTCAACCTCTGCTCCTGGTAGTACAGACCCTGCTGCGGAGGAGCCTGGACGCAAGTTCTGGGATGAACTGGGCCAAATAGGCCTTCCTCATGAAATCAATGTTGCATTTTTATTCGACCCCACTGGTAGGTAACTGTACTAAATGCTACTCTTGCATCCAATTCTTTGAGTGGCTGATGTTTTCATTGTACTTTTGCACATGTAGGCCAGTGTTGTGCTCACCTTCGATGTGCAGCCTGGTCGGAGGGTGTATGCCGTGGAGAGGGACAGTCGCTGCTGTATGTCGACAAAGCAATTGACTCAGGGAGCACAGAGGTGAGTGACACTCACTACACTGTGTTTGAATGTCTCACTGGTGGATTTGTTTGCACTTTCAATGCTTTTTTTAAAGCTAGCCTTCATTCACTCTAGTTGGTTTACATTTTACACATTTAATATTGACCCTTGTGTTCTGTTCTGGATAATTTCGCCCACTCTAGGGTGGTTTTTGAGTCTTAATTTGGCCACAACTTTCTCTGTGTTTCAGCAAATGGAATAATTTTAGGTGACAAATCTTATTTTGACACATATTTTGAGGAAATGCTTTGTAAATTTTAAAAATCTCAACAATATGCTTCAGTAAATCTTTCATTTTTACACTTGATCATCAGTTGGCACCATTAACCCTTTAGATGGATTCTGGCTTTTCATATGAAGTTTTATGGAGTAAAACCTCCACCTTAAATACACTTACAATAGCCCAATCTCAATTCTCTCCCTTAGTCCTTCCCCTTAACCCTGTCCCAATTCTCTTTAGCTTGAAGGTGTAGGGCTAAGGGGAAGGGCTAGATAACATATAGAGATTTTTCAGGACTACACTCGAAACCAAGGGGAGCGAAAATTTCCCAGAATACACCATCTACAACTACAGCATGGCTGCACACGGAAGTCAGGAGATGTGTTATTACGAAGTTTTACAACAAACAAGCATATGTTTTAATACATTCATAACAGTGTTCGTCTTTTACCAACATGCTTTAAAAAAACGATTAAAAATGCTCAATTTCACTATCTATAATCCATAATAATAGCTCCTGAATAGCTGTACCACAACATACTTTACATCTCACACTCAATGACACTCAAATACCCTGTTGAAAAGTCTAATGCTGGGAATGACCTTTTTACAGTGTCTAGTATAATGTTAATGTAGTTTTCGTATAGATGAATATGGCAGCGGTTAAATACACAGTACAGTTACGAGCTTGTTGCCACGATATATTGTTTTAATAATATGATATCGCTGCTTTCATTGATTTCCTGAAGATAAATACCAAAAAAATAAACCAACTGGAATCACTACAGCAATCATCATCGTTGATCTCATATGACGTGTTGTAGTGCTGGCCCATTTCTTAGGGGTAAAATTTGAAGCCCTTCCCCTTCACACTCCAAGGCCAAAGGGAAGGAAAAGGGGTAGTGGTGCAAAAATAGAATTGGGATTGGGCCTTAATTTGGCCACAACTTTCTCTGTGTTTCAGCAATGGAATGATTTTTGGTGAGAAGTCTTATTTTGACACATATTTTGGGAAAATGCTTTGATTATTATTATTTATTTATTTATTTTTAAAATTTTTTTAACTCAACAATACCCTCAGGTGAAATTTTCCATTTTTACTGTTGATCATCACATCATATATATATATATATATATATATATTTCTGGCTTGAATATGGAAATCTATGAAGTAAAACAACAAATTAAAGTGTACATGCATAAATACACTTACTATGTTTATTTAGATTTTCTCAGACTTATCAAGGTAAGTGTGCAAAGGTCTCTCACACACATACACAGTACACTCGATATATAAGCCAGAAACTTCGCTTTTTGTTGCACTGCATCTGATGATCAGTAAAAAGTTTAATAGTAAAAAAGTAAAAAATTAACAGTAAAAATGACTCATTTTACCTCTTCCCCACAGGGAAAAGCACTAACAACCAAGAATGCATGATTACATGCTGTCAAGGCTTTACAATAAAAAAAATGTTATAATGGAAATCAAAAAAGAGGGGCAAAAACATCGACTAACATAAGGAAAGGGTAGTACATTTGAACAATACACAAGAATTAAAAGGTTAGTTCACCTAAAAATCTAAATTCTTTAATTACTCACTCTCATGCCACTGTTGTTTGTCTTCAGAACATAATTTAAGATATTTTAGATAAAATCTGAGAGATCTCTGACCCTTCACAGCAATGATCTCTGACCCTTCACAGCAAAGGAATCAAAAGTGTTATCACAACGTTCCATGTGACATTTTTATGTGAAGCCTGATTTACACTTCTGCATCGAGTGATGTCGTGTGTTGCCCACGCTGTTGGTTGCATTTATACTAATTCCAGGGTTCTTACGACCATGGAAAACCTGGAAAAGTCATGGATTTTTGACATGGCATTTTCTAGGCCTGTAAAAGTTTTGAAAAAACAGAAAACCCAAAATTTTTTGGAAAAAGTCATGGAAACAGATATCTGTATACTTGAATATGGGTTATTTACTTCTTTTCTGTCCTTGACCAATCACATACTCTCACATTATTAGTGCGGTGTAAGCATTATCTAAATCAATTTTACATAGATATAAATATAAATTGAAACTAAATAGATTGTTGCATGTTTGACAATATGCTGTAATAAATTTGAACATGCATCGTTTTTCTTTTACCACGCATATGTAGACATTACATGAAACATTAGGTCATGAAAATTTACTTGAAAGTCTTGGAAAAATCATGGAAAAGTCATGGAATTTTAGTAGTAAATGTGTATGAACCCTGATATTCATTCTGTCTCTACTGCTCTGGCAAAAACACTTCTGATACTCTACTACAGTGGGGTCTCTATGGTCCACTGGGTTTACTTTTTTTTTTTTACCAGTGTTTTTGGTTTACACTGGAAAGGCATGAGATACTACTGTAGAAGTAGCTCAGGCTCACACTCATACATGGAAGAAAGAGAACCAGCGAAAGTTCAGCATCTTTAATCAAAGTAAACAGAAACAAAAATCCATCTCGTGCTCATCCATGGGATTTCATACTTGTTAAACTCTCTAGCCACTGACCTCGCTTTGTTTCCTCCGCCGCCCACACTACCAAGCCGAACAATCACAGATCCTGCACTCTGCGTCATCCTGACATGTAGGTAAATTATTTGAAAGGTGCACGTCAGGGTATGGCGAAGGGTATGCAATTTTGTGAAGGCACCGACGGATCATTCACGTTCACTTTACGCATATAGGCCTTTACACTTCTGGCTGTAATGGCAATATGTCTTACTGCCCATAGTAACCACACTGATGACCTGAAGAGAAGACATTAGCAAACAAAGCTATAGTTAGAGGTTTACTCGAACCACTGAAATCACATGGAATGTTCTGAGAAAGTTTTTGGTTTCTTTTCTGGACTTTGAATGTCTCAGGAGTATTGCTGTCTATGGAGGATGAGAGAGCTCCTGGATTTCATCTAAAATATCTTTATTTGTGTTTAGAATATAAATAAAGATCTCAGGGGATCGGAATGACTTAAGGGTGATCAATAATTAATGAATTGCAATTTTTGGGTGAACTAACCCTTTAAAGACTGCAGCGTGCTGTTTGTTTATGAGTCGGTTATTCAGTAACAGTTATGCCATTGTTTGTTTCTGTGGACATGTGGGTTGAATTTGGCATCACTTCACAGAGCTCTGAGTTCAGCGTCAAAAGGCTATTAGTGGAGTTGAGCAAGCCTGTGTTTGCACCAATTTGTGTTTTGAATGCAGTCGCAAACTTGTGCTATAACTTTCCCTGCGAGTAATTTCTGCTACGGAATGGCAAATGCGCACACTGTTGATTAAGTATTCAGAGTTAATCATGAATGGGGTTATTATTGGCAGTGGAAGAGACTGGAGAGGTTGTGTCGGTCCCTTGGTCTTTAAAATATTTTCTAATTAGGAGTGGAGCAGTTCAGAACTGCCACAGCCGTCTCACTTGTGCAACTCCACTAATTAACACAATGCAATGTGGCAGACGCAGGGGCGCAGAACCCGGTCAGGGAAAGCACATTAGGAGTAATTAATTTTTATATCAGCCTGCTCTCTTCACCTGGGATCGGTTTATTGAGGAAAAATACATAACATCCGTAGCATATGTATGTTTGCTATGTACAATAAATTAAAACTCAGACTGCATCTCTCAACAATGAAAATAGAAACCGAAGCTTTTTTTGAGCATTGCACTGTAAAAAATGCTGGGTTTCACACAATCCCTTCATGTCGTCCCAAAGCAAATCGATTAAGTTAACTTTGTGGTTTTTACAAATTTAAGTTGATTGAACTTAAAACAATCTAGCTGTCCCCCCAAAAAACTCTCAATAATGTGTTGTTTGGACTTATTTTAAATAGGTAGCTAGAACAAAAAGCAAAAGTATTATTTTGAGTGTGTGTTCTATGTTTTCTGCGAGGCGGGTAACATTTTTGCAAATTGTGCATTTTGTTTCTTCGCTTTTTTATCTATTTTTTTTCTCATTCCCTCATCTGATTGGTCTGGCATATTTTTACTTTTCAATAGAAATCGGTAAGGAGCCAGTAGGGAAAGTTGTTGACCAAACTATTTGAATCATAAATCAACTTTACATTGCACTTGGTTTTGCCACACTTTATATCCAAATGCCACATTGAGCATTAGAGTAGTTGCTCTGCAGTTTATCCTATTCAGCAGTTTTATCACATTCATTTAGAGGCTGTTCAGTAATCCAGTGGACTTTGAATGTTTTGTTACTGTTTGCCAGACTGCAGAGAAGAGAACAGTATATATTTACCCGTATGACTGAGATGACTGACCTTGTTTTTAAGGGTAGACATGATCCTCAATCCCCCAACTCAATTTGACTTAGTGTTTAGTAGCTCACAGACAGTCTTAAAGCTTTTAGCACTACAGATATATATTTAACTATACTTTTATATTAATTATAATATAAGAAATGCATAAAGATTTGATACATTTCATAAAATAATAATTTAATACAATCAATTGTACAAACAAATCAAATTACTTAAAATGGAAATGCCTTCACAGTTCAGCGGGAGCACCATAACTAGACAAAAACACAAATAATTAAGTAATAAAACAAATATTAAATAAAGAATAAAAATATACAAATTGACATATGTATGTACAAGTACACTCACCGGCCACTTTATTAGGTACACCCATTGCTTTCAGAACTGCCTTAATCCTTTGTAACATAGATTCAACAAGGTACTGGAGATATTGCAGATTATACTGCAGATTTGTCGGCTGTACATCCATAATGCGAATCTCGAATTCCACCACATCCCAAAGGTGCTCTATTGGATTGAGATCTGGTGACTGTGGAGGCCGTTTGAGTACAGTGAACTCGTTGTCTGAGATGATTCATGCAAGAAGTAGCCATCAGAAGATGGGTACGCTGTGATCATAAAGGGATGGACATGGTCAGCAACAATACCCAGGTAGGGTGTGGCGTTACTTGATGCTCAATTAGTACTAATGAGCCTAAAGTGTGCCAAGAACACTTTGTGTGCAAATTGTAGCCCCAGTTTCCTGTTCTTAGCTGACAGGAGTGTCACCCAGTGTGGTCTTCTGCTGCTGTGGCCCATCCGCCTCAAGGTTTGACGTGTTGTGCTTACAGAGATGCTCTTGTAATGGTTGTAACGAGTGCTTATTTGAGTTACTGTTGCCTTTCTATCAGCCGGAACCAGTCTGGCCATTCTCCTCTGACCTCTGGCATCAACAAGGCATTTGTGCCCACAGAACTGCCGCTCACTGGATAATTTCTGCTTTTTGGACCATTCTCTGTAAACCCTAGAGATGGTTGTGCATGAAAGTCCCAGTAGATCAGCAGTTTCTGAAATACTCAGACCAGCCCGTCTGGCACCAGCAGCCATACCATGTTTAAAATCACTTAAATCCCCTTTCTTCCCCATTCTGATGCTCAGTTTGAACTGCAGCAGATCGTTTTGACCATGTCTACATGTCTGAATGCATTGAGTTGCTGCCATGTGATTGGCTGATTAGAAATTTGTGTTAACGAGCAGTTAGTACCTAATGGACAGTATTCAATGTACAGCTATATTATGTGCAAATTAAGTATGTGGTTAAATAAATACGTGTATGTGTGTATAAACGTTTATTTTTTTTACACATTTAACACTTTAGACAACAGAACATTTAAAACTGTCAGAAATGAGTCATGTGCACAGTTAACTTTCTGAATTTTGTTCAGGTTTATAAATCAATTGACTTTCCCGAAATGGAATCACTGCCTGGCCAAGACAAACCAATCAGCACACAGTACAGCACACTCATCTAACACTTTACTGCATCTTTCATCACTGGCCTGCTCCGTTTGGAATGCTGCCATTATGCCTCTTTGCATATAGGATTTCAAGGAGGGAAAGCTGTTCTACTTTATAATATTGTCCTTGGAGTCTTGGCAGCAATAATGTATCAGCTGTAAACTTTTTCACCCCGCAAAGGAGATGTCTGAGGGGATGGCTTTATTTAATATATTATTGGAGGCATGGAATAGAGCGATGAGATTCTCAACACCCACCCACCCAGCCCTGAGATTGGAGAGCATGGCCATAGAGTTCTCTATATGGCTGTCCTTCAGAGTGATTCAGAAAAGAGCATTGTGGGTAGAAGCTGCTGTCAGCCCCAGTGGACTCACCGCTTGGCCGATAATTGCTTAAAGCTCAGTGTTAAAAGGTATTTGCAGATTGTTGCATTTGGGCCTTAAGCCAAGGATTTTTTTTTTTAAAGCACAAGTGAACTAGAGAGACTGCTGACTGGAGACATTTTTAGTTTAGGGCTGTTTTCTCAGGCCCTGGCATCCTCTATTATTCAAAGTGTGAGTGCTTTTTTTTTCCATAGTGGTGATTAAAATGTCTGGCCATTTTTCATCTGAGTCCTTATTTTGAATGGCATTTACCTTGATCCTGAATGTTTTTCTGGATGTAGCCGAAAGGTTGAAAAAAATACATGCTGAAAGAGGGGGAAGTGTATTGGGCAAATGGGCCTGTGAGAGGAACAGCATGTTATGACAACCTTACATTTCAGGGTTTGTACCATTCTTGCAAATCTATACTGCAAGAGTGATGCAGTTAGCATATCGAAACTTTTAGCTAGGGTTTGAAGATTAATCAAACACTATTTTCATTTATATTTGTCAGTTAAGCTGGTTCTAGTAAACCTCCAGCTCTTTTGTTATTTGGAGCTCCATTTGCTACACAGAGCCATAGTATGCTGGTTATAAGCTATGCAAAACATGGGTTTTAAAATCTAAATTGATTTAATCAAACAATAATGACATCGAAATAATCATTCTGTGATCATGACTGCATACCTTGGTTGTATCGAGTGCTTATTTGAGTTACTGTTGCCTTTCTATCAGCTCGAATCAGACTGGCCATTCTCCTCTGACCTCTGGCATCAACAAGGCATTTGCACCCACAGAACTGCCTCTCACTGGATATTTTCTCTTTTTCAGACCATTCTCTGTAAACTCTAGAGATGGTTGTTGCGTGAAAATCCCAGTAGATCAGCAGTTTCTGAAATACTCAGACCAGCCCATCTGTCACCAGCAACCATGCAACGTTTAAAGTCACTTAAATCCCCTTTCTTCCCCATTCTGATGCTCGGTTTGAACTGCAACATATCATTTTGACCATGTCTACATGTCTGAATCCATTGAGTTGCTGCCATGTGATTGGCTAATTAAAAATTTGCGTTAACCAGCAGTTGGACAGGTGTACCTAATAAAGTGGCCGGTTAGTTTATATACGTGTGTGTAAACTTCCTTTTTTACACATTTAAAACAACCGAACAGTCAAAACTGGTAGAAATGAGTCATAAATGTGCAGAATAAAGTTCTGTTTAGGTTCAGCTATATAAACTATTTTACTTTCTCAAAATGGAATCACTGCACACACACTAGCTATGTTTCAATCCAAAATGCGAATTAAATTTAAACGCAAAACTAGAATATCGCATAAAAGACATGCGAATTAAGCAGCGTTTCCATCCAATGAGCCAAAAAGAACAAAATCGTCACTTCCAGATTAACTGCCACCAAATATCAACAGTAAAAACAGAATTTGCTGCGGAAGAAGCTGCATGAATCTTTTCTTCATTTAATAAATTATTTGCGCCTCAGAAGACAATGCCGACATGCAATGAATGTGTGGTTGCGTGTGAAGGCGTGAGACGCGGAGCACAAACGCTCTTGACAATTCTGGAGGTAATTAATAATATAATAACTCTAATACTGAAATGGTTTAGGTGTTTTAGAATGACCAAAACAACATTTCAGATGTTCTACAATGTGCTCAGCCGGCTGGTTTGTCCATTCACACACATTTTCATCATCACATGATCTCTTATAACAAAATCACATGACCTTTATTTATTGCGCATGCTGGAATTTGTTCAGTAAAAGTGTTTCCATCATAGTTTATACGCATCTGTTCTTATTGAATAAAAAAGTTTGTCCTACTCATTTATGTGCATATGTTTTTATATGCATTTTTAGAATTGATGTGCATCTTGGCGTTTCCATCAACCTTTTTTTTTTTTATTTTATTTTTATTATTATTTAATGCACATATCCAAAATGCGCATAAAAATATTTGGATAGAAACATAGCTACTGACTGGCCAAGACAAACTAGTTGACACTTAGTATACAGTACAGCACACTCGTCCAACACTTTACTGCATCTTTCATCCCTGGCCTGCTCCGTTTGGAATGCTGCCATTATGCCTCTTTGCATAGTACACGGATTATAAGCTTTGCAAAACATCACTTTTAAAATTGAAATTGATTTAATCGAACAACAATGGCATCGAAATAATCATTCAGTGATTATGACAGCTGTTTGCGAAGCTTCTCAATGAACTATGGCTCTGTGTAGTAAATTCTGCATGTGAAAATATCACGTATAATAATGATTTTACTCCAAGCTTCATAACTGTAGTTGAACGTTTAAAATAATAAATTTTGTGAGATAATTCTGTAGTTATGTAATTATTAGTCACGTTTAATCAATGAAAGCAATTAAAATTTCTATTTATAATGCAACAATATAGTGAAGTTTTGGTTTTCTTATGCTGCGGTCACACTAGAGTTTGAGCATGTGAAATTCTGTCGCTGCAAAAAGAGGCAGGATTAAACAAGATGATTAGGCATTAAAAAAACGTGAGCGATTTGGTCCAAATTTGATTATTTCTGTACATTCTCAGAAATAAAGGTACACAAGCTGTCACTGGGGTGGTACCTTTTCAAAAGATACACATTTGTACTTAAAGGGTCCATATTGGTACATTAAAATTATATATTAGTATCTTAAAAATATTAAACAAACACTTTTGTACTTTTTAGGTACTAATATGTACCATTGAGGTATTAATATGGACCTTTTAGCTACAAATTTGTACCTTTTGAAAAGTTACCACCCCAGTGACAGCTCTCATACCTTTATTTCTGAGAGTGTACACAGAGGTATTGTTTTGATTATCGATTGGTCACATGATTTTAGATTTTTCAAGTTGCAACAAACCAAAAGCCAGAGAAAATATTTAGTTGCCAATAACCTAATTCAAACATTTAAATTAATATAAAAAATGAAGATTACAACTTTAACAATAATGTTATGATCATATTTTAAGCTTCTAGTTGAGGCTTCTGGCTCAACTTACTAAACATTTTAGAGTCTGTCTGTTTGTCTGCATGTGCACATGCGTGTGTGTGTGTGTTTTGTCTGTTTTGCACACTTTTTTTACATTTCAATCCTTTACTGCTGTTTCTTTTTTATTATGGGTGTTTTATTAAAAGTATATGCATGTGTTTTTAACCATTTTAAAGAAGACTTTTCACGTACTTAAGTAAATAAGCTGTAAAATCAAAAATACATTTAACCGTACATGTACTGTATGCGCTTTTCACAGAGCATTCACATAAATGAAAATAAAACCTTTAAAAATAACACAGTCACATGATTTATTATTAATCTTATAAATAAATTAACGTCAGTTATTGCTCGCCAGTTGCCACATAATTCCTTTCTTGTTTTTTTTTTAATGTTCCTTGTGCTTTGAGGCCAGCAGCTAATGGCTCTTTGGTCATTGACCTACATTGGGATAAAAAAAAAAGGAGAAATAAAAGCCAATTCTGCACTAGCTTGTGCCATGGTTCATCTCAACACTCTAGAATAAGTGTTATTTGTATAAGCTGTGAAGTGTTTTTTTTATTTCATTGAATGAGTGCCATTCTCCGTCTTAACATCGTTTTACTGTTGAAGAATTTTTCTTTCTTTTTATTTGAGAAAATAAGAAGAGTGTGTGATGTGTGTGCCAATTTTTGTATGTGTGCGTGAAACGTAGCTCGCAGGGCACTTTGTTGATTGTTTATAGGTGGCGCTGTTGAGCCACACCCACTTCTGAAATCCATAGCAAACGTAAACTTTGCCCACTGCTGGTGTGTGTGCAAAATTTTGTGAGTTTTCGTGTATGGTCAGACTCTTAAATATGCGATTCATTCTGGAACGGAAGAAGAAGAAACGGAGCAATTCCAATGGGGCCTATGCACCACCTGTGCTCGGTCCCTAAATAACAGAACAAAAATGTCTTAAATGTCTGCTGCTTGCTGTATATGTTAAAACACTGTCAGTCTAGCAAAAGGAAACCTTAAAGGGTGTAAACAACATCTGAACAATTAATCCATTGATGGAGTCATTTTGAAGCTGTGTACAGTCACATATACATGTCCGATTACAATGTCTGGAGTACTGACAAAGACTACAGGCCTAATATTTATTCATCTGTATCGGTTTTTATAGTGCTGTGCATACTGTAAGCGCCTTGGAGCATCCATAAAGTGCTGTGAGGAGAGCTGCGGGCGCTCTTTTCATTACCCCTGTGCAGCTGCTGCCGGAACCTTCCAGGACATAAAGACATACACTCTCCTGTGCCCGGATCACATCCAACAAGCCCTCGTCCGATGTGAGTTTCACTGTTGTTATTTTCACTATTGTTGTTGTTATTTAAAGTGTCATATTATTTAATAGTTATGTATTATTTTAAGTGGCTCAAAGTTGATATCAGCTTTATAGCACAGCTAATTTGACACTGCACTGCACACTCTCCAGTCCTGGCAGCCAGTCACCATTCAATAAGCATTTACCTCATATCTCATGGTGTTGCATCAACTTTTCAAGCCGGAAGAATTAAATTGCTTAGAAAAACAACCAATTTTTACTTACCAAGAAAATGTGTGTGTGTCCTGATACTCTTTTTAGCAGTGTGTGACCTATAAAAAATAAATTATTCTGAAAGTCATAGTGTTAACATAAATATTTCAACTCTTTTATTGACAAATTGGGTCAAATGCATAGAATTAACAAATGTAACATCATTTTAAACCCTCTGATCTTCTGTCTTCTTTTTATAAATGATATACTTTTTGTTTAGCCCATGGTAACCTTTGGTTTGGCCCACCATCCCATCTAAAAAGAAAGGGAGAATGATGGGAAGTTAATTGGTTGGAATTCCTTTGACAGAGATCGTCATTTTAATTGAGGAGCTACAAAAATAAATGTAATGTTTTAATTAAATGTTGTAAATTAATCAGATGTTTAAAATATAAATACTGCCAATTGACGGATAAATACAGCAAATACAGGAGCAGCTGGACTAGTGTATTCAGCATTGAGCTCTATTGTGTTATAAATGGGATTGTTTATGCTTTTACTTTAATAAGTTCATCATAAAACGCTAAACATGATACTGCAAAAGTAAGTAATATATTTTAAAGCAACGTTTTCTTGTTATTTCTAAAATATTAGCAAATAAATTAGGAAATCACCCATGGCAAATTTAATGTAATACAGTTTGGTATATTTTACTTCAGCCCACAGCCCTCACTCAAGTTTGGTTTTTGGCCCTTTATTAAAAAAAAAAACACTGCATATTGATGGTCTAATTGAGTATTAGTAAACTGCTTAAAATCTGCTGATACTGCTCCTTCAACAGACATTTAACTGACTATAAGAAACTTTGCATGTACATGTCAACTTACACTAACCCAAACCCTAACAGTCTCCTTATAATCTAATGAGAATTAGTTGACATGTAGATGCAATTTAATAAATTGATCATCAAAATAATGTGTGACCGAAAAAGACCTTTAACATAAAAGTTGCCTAGATGGTGTGTTTATTCCTTAGTAAATTACTCAGAAGTACTTAAATTCTGCTAATTCTTAAGTAGTAAGGGAATAATTGATTTTTAATCAATATTTAACTAATTTAATAACAATAAAACACATAAAATTATACTTTTTAAAACCAAAACCTAAACAGACTTGACATTGATGATAACAGAGTTGAAATAAATAACCAATAAATAAATAAACCATACCATGATCAACCATATAGTTACAAAACCCAAAAACAACTTATTTGTTTGCCACCATCTGAAACATTTAAAATGTATTTTAAATGTGTAATAATAATAATAATAATAATAATAATAATAAATAAATAACTATTTAATCTATTTAATTTAAAACAAATGCATGCGAGTTAGAGATATGTCATGAGCCTAAGTAATTATAAAGTGTCACAACTGCCCTCTAACACTTTTGGCATGCAAATCTCATTGTGCTGTTGCTGCTGCCATTCTGCTGCTGACAGCTTATTTCTTTATTAATTTTTCTTAACCGGGAATAATAAAGGATTCATTTATAATGTGCAGTAAAGTAAATTTCTTATAAATATAGAATAATTCAAAATGCTTAATGTGATGGTGAATATTTGACTATTATTCATTGTTAACTATGTTAGTATTAAACAAGTAATTAGTATTATCAAGTAAAGGAGCCAATCATTGATCTATATATATATATATATATATATATATATATATTTATATACACTGATGATTTTTCAGGGGAGGGTCTTGCCCAAGAAATGGGTTTTTATAACAGTTTTTGCAGCTTCATTGTTATGAACCCTCTGGGGTTGGCAAATGCGCTGCAATCAGCAGATACTTGCCTCACAGACCTCAGAAAATCCGACTTAACAAAGCATGAAATCTCTACTTTTAAACAAACAAAATACAAACAAAAATGTTCTCTGGTTTTGTAATCCACATGAAATGAATGTGAGGTACTATCGCTCCTGTCTGGCATCATGAATTCCCAAATCTGCCATTCAAACACCAATCACATGACAACAACTTGAAAACAAAGTTGTTGCTGTCATTTTAATAAGAGATTTACCTCCAGGAATAAGTTGGAAATTACTTCATAAGACCACTATCGGTTATCGATTCTTGACATCTGATCGCATCCTCAAAAGATGGCCATAAAGTAGGTAAAATAGGCATACGCATTAGCTTTGGTGACCTAAATTTTATATATTTATTTATTTATTTTTTACATTTAGAAACAACATTTCGGTGTTGTTCAATTTTATTGGTGATTTCAAGAATAAATCATAAGCTTGGGAAACTTGACATGGACTCTTGCACTTGCATGTCCAAGAGGCATTTCAAAGACATTGCCTCAGGCCTCAAACCTCAAGCTTAACAGGTATCAATATGGTTTTAAGGTATCAATATGGATCTATTAAAGAAGTGGCAGCACCTCACTGACAGTCAAAAAGGATTAGCCAATCAATCTGATAAAAAAACTAATAGAACTATCTATCATAAAATTATTTATTTAATTCAATTTGTATTTATTTTAATTAATTAATTTATTTGTTTTAAAGAAAATGTGGTTAATGTTGATTTCAATATTTTGATATTCAATAATTTGATATTTCAATATATTGATATTTAAATATTAAAATGCATATGTTACAAAAAGGAGAACATCCGTCCATATTATAGCTGCATGTAAGATGTACCCTGTGGATTTAAAAGCACAACCTATGTATATGTGTGTATATATATATATATATATATATATATATATATATATATATATATATATATTTATAGACTCTTCCTTTGTGTCTCTTTTCAGCGAAAGATGGTGTGAAGTGTCTGGTGTGTGACAGTTCTGGAGACTTACTCGATCAGCTCTTTTGCTGCACATGTGGTCAGCATTACCATGGGACCTGTCTGGATGTTACTGTCACCCCGCTGAAGAGGGCTGGCTGGCAGTGTCCGGAGTGCAAAGTTTGCCTCTCATGCAAGTGAGTAACCAGCTTTATTTTTATTTGTCCATAACTAGTCAATCATCATTCATTAAATTATTTTATTATTATTATTATTATTATTATTTTTTAAATCAGCAGGTTTTTGCATTTTTGGCATTTGACCTTTTGAAATAATTTGTTTTATTAGTCATTGGTATTAATGAATATAAGTTTTATTTTGTAGATTTTGCTTACTTGCTTTTGTTGCATTTGTCTAACAGACTTTAAATATTCTAATTTAAATAGTATTGTATAGATTTTTTGCAGCCCTAAATTAGCTGAGTGTGCATTTCAAACATACTCTTATGAATGGAAACATGGCATCCCTTAACAGGGTGTCCATCGATCCTTAAAAGTCTTAAATTATATTGTATAAAAATAAGGCATTAAATAGTCTTAAAGTGTCTTAAATCTGCATTTCAAAGGTCGACAATTTTTGATTTTATTTAACTTTGTTTTTTAAAAATAGCTAACAACATGTTAATTAACGCTTGATTCATGCTAATAACATGCTAATTTGTTAGAATCATGCTAGAATCATGGTATAACCAACCACAGACACAGGGATCAACTTTAAAGCTGTTTACTGGCCTGCATCACCCTTTAAAGTGGTTGTTGACTGCAGGGATCTTAAACATTCTTTTCGCCAACTTGATACTTTTTCAAACTAAATAAACTACTTCCAACAGGCTTTCTCAAGCCACCATAAAGTTTGTCCTCAAACTTTAATATGTTTTTTTTTTTGGCTTTTCAAAGTCGAACCGACCCCATAAAGAAGGTTTTGTTACTGTTTTCTCTGTGCGTTTTTCACCCAGAACGCAATAGGTGCAACCCAATAGGGTAAACCCTCATAAGGATTTTACTTACACAAGTACATTTTGTGGGGATTTCTCTCTATAATAGTTTTTGACAGCTGCGTCAACCTGTACATTAGTAAATAAAGAACTAGAGATCAGCTGATTTTATGACCAGCCTGACTGGTGATTCTGCTGCATCCCAATTATTATTATTAATATTTATTTATTATTAATCAGCTCAAATACCATTTTCAGGCTTTTACTCTTTCTATAAGCCATTTCAATGTGGTGATGTCATTGGCCCATGAAAATTCCTGTTTGTTGTCAAACTATTTCTTAACTGTAACAAGAGGCAATTCAATTATAACCTCACGTTAAAACACCTGCCATATTATTATTTAGCAATATTTAGATTATTTTTTTTTGGATTCTCAGAAGCTATTGAAATGATTAATTAAAAACAGGAAATACATTAGCACCATTGTTTTTACACCCCTCAACGTTATATATACAGTCAGAATTATTAGCTCCCTAAATTATTAGCCCCCACTGTTTATTTTTTCCCCAATTTCTGTTTAATGAAGAGAAGATTTTTTCAACACATTTCTAAACATAATAGTTTTAATAGCTCATTTCTAATAACTGATTTATTTTATCTTTGCCATGATGACAGTAAATAATATTTGACTAGATATTTATCAAGACACTCCTATACAGCTTAAAGTGACATTTAAAGGCTTAACTAGGTTAATTAGGTTAACTAGGCAGGTTAGGGTAATTAGACAATGGTGGTTTGTTCTGTAGACTATGAAAAAAATATAGCTTAAAGGACATAATAATTTTGACCTTAAAATGTTTTTTTTTGTTTTTTTTTTTAAATGCTTTTATTCTAGCCGAAATAAAACAAGACTTTCTCCAGAAGAAAAAAAAACAATCAGACATATTTGCAGAAAATTGTCTTGCTCTGTTAAACATCATTTGGTAAATATTTTTCAAAAATTCAATATATATATATATATATATATATATATATATATATAAATATATATATATAATAAAGAGTGGTAAGGATGGTAATTAATTAGTTGTATGTCTTTCTTACAAATTCGGTACTATAATAAATGACACTATACCATGGCATGCCCATAGCCATAGTCTGGTGAAAAGGATGGATATTTATATATTTTTAAACACATTAATTACATCATATATCATTAGAAAAAAAATAGCAATCTGTTAAAGTTTTAAATTAAAAAGTAGCCTATTGTCATTTAAATATCTTACATTTAAATAACAAACTGACCAGCACATTCAACTTTCCTCAGTCATGCCGAACCAACAGCCAACACAGGATTCTGCTTAGTGTTAACGCCGTCTTTGAAGGGTTATTTTCACAATTTATTATGGCAAAGCAGTCAAAATAGGACAAATTAGCTGATGTATGAGACAAATTCGGGATTTCAAATTCTGTGTGGTGTTAAAAAGTCTTAAAAATAACTCTTAGAAACCTGCAGATACCCTGCTTAAGGAATTATGTTTCATAATGATCTCATACTGACAGTGACTGCAGAGAGATCTCTGTCGTTTGATTTCCATCACTTCAACATGTGTATATTCAACAAGCATATCTTTATGTCTATAGTGTTTTGAGGAGGAAGACAATACAGTAGTACATGATTATAATTGTAATGAATCGGTTGCTGTGTGAATAGATTGTAGTTTATTTAACTTCTGTCATCTACTGTGTTAAGAGAATGATGTTACAGTTTTACGGAGAAAGACCAAACCTGCATCCTTCTCAATCTGTGGCTGAAAAAGGATGTAATGTCTCAGCCCTGCTGTAAATATCAGACGACGTTCTCATTTAATTTGAATTTGCAATGGCTGAAAATATAGGCCTGCAAAGAGATAAATCTTCTGAACGTCACCCTCACATCCTCTCAGCTTTATAAATCTCACTTTCTCCTCGCTGATTTAGCACTTAGACGCGTTTGGGCTCTGAAAACCAACAGTGAAAGTCTTACTGCTCATGGGGAGAATGTAATGGCGTGTTTGGGTAATTGTAGAATGAGCTTATGTTGGGTGGAAGAGGAATTGCTGTGATGCATTGAGAGTAGATAAGCAGATTTTTCACGCAGTGTTTGACCAATACGGATGTACAGATTCATTATGTGCAAAAATATATGTAAACAATGAATTAAATATTGTAAACTAAATGAACGCTTCACTAAGAGGGATGGTTCACCCAAACTAAAATTGTCATCAATTTACTTACCCTTTAATTTATTCAAACTTTTATCAGTATCTCTAGGATTTTTGTGACTAAAAGGACTGATTTTGCAGTATTTTGCTGTAGTTCATATTGTTTTGCTCTAAAAATGTACACACATGGTTGTTGGTGCCAGACGGGCTGGGCTGAGTAATTCAGAAACTGCTGATTTCTGACTACTGGGATTTTCACGCACAACCATCTCTAGGGTTTACAGAGAATGGTCTGAAAAAGAGGAAATATCCAGTGAGCGGCAGTTCTGTGGGCGCAAATGCCTTGTTGATGCCAGAGGTCAGAGGAGAATGGCCAGACTGGTTCGAGCTGATAGAAAGGCAACAGTAACTCAAATAAGCACTCGTTACAACTGAGGTGTGCAGAAGAGCATCTCTGAACACACAACACGTCCAACCTTGAGGCGGATGGGCTACAGCAGCAGAAGACCAAATCAGGTGCCACTCCTGTCAGCTAAGAACAGGAAACTGAGGCTACAATTCACACAGGCTCACCAGAAAAACGTAGTTTATTTACAACATAAAAGCATGGATCTATTCTGCCTTGTATTAATGGTTCAGGCTGGTGGTGGTGGTGTAATGGTGTGGGGAATATTTTCTTGTCACACTTTGGGCCCATTAGTGCCAATTAAGCATTGTGTCAACGCCACAGCCAGCCTGAGCATTGCTGCTGACCATGTCCATCCCTTTATGACCACAGTGTACCCATCTTCTGAAGGCTACTTCCAGCAGGATCACGCGCCATGTTATAAAGCGCAAATCATCTCAGTTCACTGTACTCAAATGGCCTCCACAGTCACCAGATCTCGATCCAATAGAGCACCTTTGGGATGTGGTGGAACGGGAGATTTACATCATGGATGTGCAGCCGACAAATCTGCAGCAACTGTGTGATGCTATCATGTCAATATGGACCAACATCTCTGAGGAATATTTCCAGTACCTTGTTAAATCTATGCCATGAAGCATTAAGGCAGTTCTGAAGGCGAAAATGGGTTCAATGTTTTACTAGTAGTGAACTATTACACTAGTACCAGGTACCAGTGTACCCAATAAAGTGGCCAGTGCCACAATTTGTGCGCATTTGTGTGTGTGTGTGAGAGAGAGAAAAGAGGTTACTCTTATGACAACAGATGCATGTTTATGATATATAGAAGTTTAGTTATCGATATATAACTCATGTAGCCTCGATCAAACAGGCTTTGAGTGTGCGTTTGAAAACATCACATGAACAAGATCACACATCAGATGACAAGTGTGTATTGACGACTCGAGGCTTTGCACACTGGAAGAGCATGTTCTATTCATCAATACTATGATTAATTTTTTTTATTTATGTAAAACTATGCAGATGACTGTCCCTGACTGCCCAAAACAAATGAGTGAAATCTGTGCCAATTGCGAGCTCCACAAATCCAAAAATGCAATATTTGCGTGATTTTGCGTTTATTTGAGTGAACCTGGTATTGCTATATCAGAGAGGGTCTTTTTTATATATGTTTTTTTTTCTTCTGTTTAACACAAAAGAAGAAATTTTGAAAAATGATGGACATCTGTAACCATTGACTTCTGTAGTAGGAAAAGCAAATACTATAGAAGTCAATGGTTACAGGTTTCTAACATTTTTCAAAATATATTTTGTTTAACTGAAGAAAGACACAGGTTTGGAACCACTTGATGGTGAGTAAAATACATTTTTTGAGTGAAATATTCCTTGAATTTGGTAAGAATGGTGTAAGACAGAAAGAAAGATTTTGAAACTGGCAGTGGAGACTGATGTTTAATCGAGTAGTTGTCTATCTGCAGATGGTTAGCCTCTAAATGGATCATGACCATCAATTTGATTAAGCCCACTCACTTAATCTTGAATCCCTCCAATAGTGATAGGAGATGGGAGTTATTAATTAATCAGCTGCTTTTGATGTTTCTCACTGAATTATTGCAGCACATGTTGACAGCCAATCAGCATGAGGCTGTGTGTAATAAAAACAGAAGTACAAATTTATATTGGTTCATATTGAAATCAGAATTTAGAGCATATTTAGTCTTCACACCTCTTAGCATGGTCTTCTGGGAGTCATCAAACACATTAGTGCTTCAGAGGTGCTAGAGCTTGTTTAACGTTTTATTGATTTATTATTTGCGTTTTTACGAGTTTTACGCATTGTTTTACTATAACAAAAATAATATAAGCAAATAAATGATATTATACAAACTGTATGAAAAATTATATCTTAAATTTAAAGGGGCATTTTAAAATAAAGCCTATTATTTATATTATATACTGTATATACCAGGGGTGGGCAAACTCGGTCCTGGAGGGCCGGTGTCCTGCACAGTTTAGCTCCAACTCTAATCAAACACACCTGCTTATAGATTTCTAGTGATCTTGAAGACAGTGATTAGCATATTCAGGTGTTTTTGATTAGTGTTGGAGCAAAACTGTGCAGGACACCGGCCCTCCAGGACCGAGTTTGCCCATCCCTGGTATATACAGACATAAACAAGTACACCCCATTTTGAAAATAAATATTTGTATTAATTTCTGAGTGAATATGTAATATATTTTGTTGCATTTAAGATTTATTAAACCGGTATATTTATTAAAATAATATTTTAGTCACCAAACACCTTTAGAAAGATAATATTTAATTATATTATAAGATATTAATTATATTAAGAGATATTGGAAAACAATTACAAACAAAAGTTTCGACAAAATTTTATACATTTTTGGTTTCTCTTGAATTTCGCTCCTCTTAATTTTTTTGCTTATTATTTTTTTCTAACATTTAAATTTGGGATGTACTAATTTTGGGCTGTTATCATTAATTATTTTATTAAATAAGCTCCAGATTTGGCTTAAGTACTAATCAATCTAATGTACATTTATAGATGGATTATAGGCACAAATTTAATATTGTAAAGCTTCCTTTAGAAAGATTTGTGAGGGGTCTTGTCATATATGTTGAGCACGGTGTACATACATACATACATACTGTAGATATACATGGATACATACATACTGTAGATGTTTTTTTATATTAATATGTTTAAGCTCATTTGACGTTGACAAAACCCCATTGGTCCATTCCTGCTCCACATGCTGTACAATAAACATCACACATCTTCATCTTAACTAAAGGCATTTTTGCTTTACCTCACGGACATGCAGATTCTTCTTACTGAAACTGTCCGCTATCTGTTAAAAGAATATAGGTCAGGACGTCTCATTTGGGAATTTGCAAAAGCCCCAAACCCTGTACCTGAGATATGCTCTCTGTGTGGGATCTTTAATCTTGTGTATCTGTTTCTTTTTTTTATTGTCTCGTCTGTAGAAACCCAGGGGACGACAGCAAGATGCTGGTGTGTGACATGTGTGATAAAGGGTATCATACCTTCTGCCTGCAGCCCGTCATGGACACAATACCCACCAATGGCTGGAGGTGCAAGGTAAGCCTGTGTTTGTATACTGACTACCAAACAGCATTGTGACAGTGATGCTGACCTGCTGTGAATAAAGAGACGCTGTGCTTTCATTTTCACTTTGAGCCTGGAACACCCAACACGCACGTCTCTTTTTTTCTGGTGTGTTTATAGACTGTGGAATTTAAGAGTGCACTGGTTTTCATGTCTCTAGCATACTGTATATTCTCTCTGGAATGAGGATGGAGCCTTCTTTAATCGCCACAATGAATAAATTACCTTCAAAACACTTTAATTATTCCTAATGTGCATGCTGTGGATAGATGGTTTTGATGCATGTCTTGTGTAGCCTCACTTATGGTGTTGGCTGACTTGGAAGGGATGTGTGTGTCAGTGAGTTGTGGCATAGATGTGTTAGTTTTCTCCATCGGGAATTTTTTAATCCATAAGCCAAAGCGGTTAGCTCTCAGTTCAGTCAAAATGAATCAAACTTGGATTTAAAAGGGGAAAAATTAAATGTAACTGAGTATTTAGATTCTATGCAGACCTCTTGACTTAAAGTCACTGTAATATATGTGTTTTTATTTGTTTATTATATATTATACTTCTAAAGGAGCTGTTGACATGGAATTGAACCTGATTTTGGTAAAAACCCAAACAATACAAACATAAAAAATAAAACAAATCAAAAAAATGTGTTGTGTGTTATAACAACGAAATGACACAAGGAGAATATACTGAGCTACTGAAACGTATTTAATACTCTATATCAAAGGCTTTTTTGGTGATGGCAGCTTAAAGACACCTCTCATATGGAGAATGGATTCACATGAGTTGCTCAGGTGTGAGTTTTTCACTGACTTCAACAGAGTGTCAAAATCTTGATGGTTCTGTGGGTCTCGTCTATCAAATCTGATCTTTAATTTGTATTTTCTATTGGATTCAAGTCAGGTGATTGGCTGGACCATTCCACAGCTTGATTTTCTTTCTCTGAAAGCATTTAAGAGATTGCTTGGCTGTGTTTTGGATCATTGTCTTGCTGAAATGTCCACCCTGGTTTCATCTTCATCATCCTGACTATGTAGATGTTGGACTGAAGCAGCTGATATTCATTTACAATGATGAAGGGTTGAAGGTTGCTGAATATCTACTGAGAGATTTCAGCTACTGTCTGGTGTTTATTTTTATTACACAGAACTTTATTTGTGAACTAATTAGTTTTGTCTTCTTTGTGTATATGGATTTCTTCATTTGTTACAAACATCCAGTGAAAATTTTAAGTCAGTGGCACCTTTTGAAATATTTTTTCAAGAAAAATGGCATCGTGTTCAATACTAAGCCTACACAAAAAAACGCAGAAACGGTTTCGATATTTTGGTCGAAAACTGAATTTTTTTCATGGCAAGATTGACATTTGCAATGATTTGCCTATTTATATAATTACCCCACTTAAACTATTAACTTTATAGTTCTGTATATGATATGTGAAGAGTTCAGTAAAAAAAGCACCGTTTACAAACAAGTGCAAATTAGTACAATATGACAAAGACACCAGTAAAATAATAATGCTTTTATTGTTTTTTCTTGTTATCTAACAATAGATTTTAGGTACAGAAATGGAATAATATTAAGTATAACGTCGCATACTGTAAACTTCACTGTGTAATTAAAATAAAGGTTAAACACTATTGTTTCAACAATGTGTATAGTTAAACAGTAAGTTACAACAGCTATTCAGTCAAGAGCAGTGAGTGATTTCTGTCATTTCATTGTTTTTTGCTGTTTGATTAACATTATAAACAGACAGCATGAATATGATATTTACGATTTAAGACAATCTACAGACACAGCAAATTGAGAAAGTTGCAAACAACAAATCATTTCCCAAATATTTACTTTCTAAGGCATAACCGATTGAATGCTTGTCAATTACTGGACACCTTGACAAAATTATTGGACATAGTGTTTGTCCGTTCAGGAGCAAGACCTAATTTGTGCATCGTAACTTTCATTCAATCAGATGAGTGCATTTCTTAAATCTCGAGAGTAAGTTCTCTTTGCATCTCAAGGCTCATGGTTTAAATAACAACAGCTTAAATTAATTTAGTTGAAACACTGAATGTGATGTACAGCGGGCACTTCTGGTCCAAAAAGCAGTGTAATAATGATGATTAACTTGACATACCGTACTCAGACTGAGTTAACAAACCCGTACTCTGTTTTGCTTTAAGTTTGTGTTGATGGTATGTGTTCAGTTCTCACTACTGTGTTTTAGCATTGGCATGTGTAAAAACAGAGCACAAATTCCATTTGGTTTTACGCCATTTTCACGTGAAAGTGTCCCTAACTTTAGTGCTCACTAATTGGACGTACATTCAAATACACACAAAGCCAGTTCAGAGAGTAATAAATGGCATGGGGGAAAATGTTACATTTAAATTTAATACAGGAATAAATCCTATTTATATAGGTGTATTGCACCATAGAGGTTGTACCAAACAGTTCAATATTATATTAAGTATCATGGCATCCCTACTGTGTATCTGTTTAAATATATAAGCCGAACCAGAGATCCCTGTCAGACTGCTTCTGTCACTTCGTGGAGGCGTTCAAGAAGCCCCACCTGTCATTTAGGACTCAGAACAGGAGTCTGTCCATCATCAGAGAGGCTTGACAAGGCTTGGATTTCCAGCAAAGGGTCTGTGGGTGGTTATTAGAGTTGATACATGTCCCTCTTCAGCAGGCTGAAATGCTGCTCTTGATGAGCTTGAAGTGCCTTTTATTTATGTATTTTTTAATTGACATGGAATTTTCTGGTGCTTTTGCTCCTATTGAGCGCTGAAGCAGTCTGATGAACAAGATTTTGAGGATTTGTAGAGCCGTAATTATGCTGAAGCTCAATCTAAATTGATTTTAGGAGAGCCTTTTTTGAATGTTTTGCAGTTGACAGTTTGTTGTTTGGTTCAAGTGTCATTGTTTGGATGTGAGGTGTTGCTATAACTAAACCTTTTAAGTATTTTTATAATATTTGTTTTAATACTTGAACAAATAGTTGAATTTGCAATAGTTTTTACTCAATATTTAGACACATTTATCTACAATTACTGTCATTTAGCAGTATTGGTTTATTTACAGTATTTAAACATGAAGTAGTCTGAAAATAGTGAGATTAAGATGAAGTCAAGATGAGGTGAAACTGTAAGGCACAAACTTGACTTGTTACTTTGTGTCAGACCAAGTGAAAAATAAAATGAGATGGCCTTTCATTTATATATTGAAACACAAATGCAGTGTCACATGGTCATTTACTAATGCTACTGTTCAGAACTTTGGGGTCAGTATGGTTTGATTGATTAGTTGGTTGATTGATTGATGGATTGACTGATTGGCTGGTTGTTTGTTTGAATGATTGATTGATTGATTGATTTGATTGATTGATTGATTAAATGGCTGTTTATTTGGTTGGTTGGTTGGTTGGATGATTGATTGATTGATTGATTTGCTGTTTGTTTGATTGATTTGCTGTTTGTTTGATTGGTTGGTTGGTTGATTGGTTGGTTGATTGATTTTATTGATTGATTGACTTTGTTTGATTGATTAGTTTGTTGGTTTATTGATTAATTGGCAGTTTGTTTAAATGATTGATTTGTGGTTGGTTGGTTGGTTGGTTGGTTGGTTGGTTGGTTGGTTGATTAATTAGCTGTTTGGTTGGTTGGTTGGTTGATGGATTGTCTGTTTGTTTGATTGATTGATTGGTTTATTGGTTGGTTGATTGATGGATTGGCTGTTTGTTAAAATGATTGGTTGGTTGTTTGGTTGGTTGATTGGTTGTTTAAATAATTAGTTAGTTGGTTGGTTGATTGATGGATGGATTGGTTTTGTTTGATTGATTGATTGATTGGTTGGTTGACGGATTTCTTATGCTTTTCTTTTGACTTGCTTTACAAGAACTTTAGAAAATGAAAAATGTTTTCTCAAATGAGGTTTTTCTTATATAACAAGAATAAAATTGGGCCTGCTAATGAATTACCAAAATAAGTAAAAAATGTTAAAAGTCAAAAAGCTCACTTTTTTGAAACACATGATTCTTTCCCTGGTCTATTTTGATTTTGAACATTAATATTAGGTTGTGATGATATCAGTTTAAATTTTGTAGTATACACAATAAAAGTTAACTGTTTTTTTTATGTCATAATTGCAGGATCATGCATTAAATGATGTTGGAGTGAATTGAACATTGTGTTTTGCAGAACTGCCGGACATGTGCTCAGTGTGGCATGAGGCCTAACGGCCAGTGGTCATCTAATGGTGTAATGTGTGAAGGATGTCAACAACAGCATGAATCAGCGCTTCTCAACTGCCTTATCTGTGGGCAGAGTCAGGACTCTGGTAGCCCTGCGGACAAACACACATGCTGCACGTGCAAGAGGTAGGAAATTACAGCCCTTCAGCTATTACAATGAAACACTTTCGCATATTAGGATGGATATTATTTTATTAAGGAAATTCAATTCAGTGTCATCATTTAGTGCTTGAATGTTTGATTGCTAAATGTTGGTTGAATTTCAACAGTTTCCTGCTCTCTGCAGGCAGTATTTCACCACACAAAAACACATTGGGCTTGACTCAAACCATGTTTGCACTCACTGGCCGTTTTTACACTGGCACAAAAATTGTTGAAAATGTTTTAATTATTTTTTCCCCCAACATCTGACATGCAACGGAATTTGAAGCAGACATATAAACATTAAAATCAATGCAAGATTGACTTTTTTACATCCATTCTAAGCCACTTCCAAATGTCTTTTTTTTATTAGATACTTTTCCAATATCAAGGCATCTGACCTATGTTTAAACACATATATTCTAATCTCATTGGACATCCAAGCCACCACAGTGAAAAGATTGCATTTTAATGTGATATTATGAAGCAGACAAACTCTCACAAAATCAAGATGAATTGAATGTTAGTAGGAGATTGCACAGAGCATAGAAACTTTCTTTGAAACTCTACACTGTCAGTTAAATATATATGACTGTTTTGTAAACTCATAGCTTCATTAGTTGACATAGATCCTTTACAGAATGTACAAAGAAATCACCTTTTATCTCAGATAAAAGCTTACACCCTATAAATTTAACAGTATGGCCATGCAAATCCCAAGGAACAACTATGTTGATAGTAAGATCATTAACCTATTAAAAATAACCCTTTTAGCAGTTGTTTTCAGCAAGCATTATAGATATCGGTCATTTCTCAGCATTTGTAACCAGCACCTTGTGTTTTCCAATATTATTAATGCAAGTCTTCATACTGACAATAAAGTCCATTATTGGTCTGAGGACCCACTAATTGTTGATGAATAGCTGATTACCTCTCTCCAAGCTTCAAAGACTATGATTAACCAATAGAGCACATGAAATCAAATTCAAAGCACATTGTAATTGAACCACCAGCTTTTGAGTGTGGCTCAGTGATGTCTTTGTAAATTTCAAACAAATTCTCACATAAAGTGTAAGGCAGATAGATGTGATTTTCCTGATTTGAAAACTGAATAGGTGTCACATATGCAATGCATGTTGCATTAGGTGCCATCTATGTAAAAGTAGTCTTTGCACAACAACCAAATGATCTGTTATCCATTCAATATGGTAAATTGTGACTGACATAATTAGTTCATCTTATTCTATTAGCTTGGAGGCTATTGTAGTTATGGTATGGTTACACACAGGTCATTAGTTACTAGATTTTTCCCCCTTGGCATATTTTGTGTTAAATTTTCAAACTCAGTGGTTTCTGTCACTTTTTGTTGGCTGTGTTTTCAGATTTAACACAGGATCAGTAGCATCACCTATGGGTATTGCTTATTCACACAATTCAAGCTTTTTCACAATTCCCCAAGTGCTCAAATCTACTATTGAGTGCACAAACAGACAGTCCAACCACAAATGCTGAACCAGAAGGCTGAGAAATGTTTTAAAGCATCACTTCAGGAGTTCAACCATAGAACTTCTGACTTACATAAATGGGAAAATCCATTTAACCCAGCGTAAATGAACAGCATCAGTGACATTCTTAATAAAAAAAATGGCAGTAATGCATTACAATAGGCATTAGGGCTGTGCGATATGTGCAAAAGAAACCGATCACACTTTACAATATTACGATTTCGATTTTAATCACGATTTTGTCACAGACAGATGTTTACAGTAGAAATCTGAAATATATTTCCAAAGGAAAACAATTAGATCTTTATCAAAGACCTGTAACATGCCTCTAAAAAAGACATAAAGCAAAAAAAAAAATCACCTAGTAGAGGTGACAAATTGTCTCTAGAACAAGCCTATAACAAAACAAATAAATGGGCTACTGTGTTTGTATGTGTCGTCAAACTCAAGTCTCCGATGTTCAGCTTGACCACATATCGGAAGTAGTTGCGTGTACTTTTCTACATGTCCACAGATTTCTTTGCCATGCATAGATCATAGACTTCTTTGTGACGGTTATGATTGGTTCAAATGGCATACTGCGGGAGAAGTGTCAGTCGGGACTGGCGAGTGCAAACATCATGCTGTTAGGCGATTTAGAAATCATTAATGTTCAAATCGCCATTTCGATATGATTTCAATTAATCGCACAACCCTAATAGGCATATATAAGACAAGATATTAAACCAGGATTAAAACTAAATGCATTTTTCATAGTGTAGCCACAAGATTTTTGCTTGAGTTTAGTTACTAACTCTCTTTAGTTCGCTTTTAAAATCCAAAAGTTCACTATATGACAATTCAAACAGTAACTTAACTTATAATATTGGCTTTTCATGATGAAGTAAAAAAGGGACAAAAATTGATGGCAAATAACATCTGTGTTCAACAAACTTTGCTGCTGAACACGATATTACAGGTGCTGTATGTAGAGTTTAACTTGTATTAACACTGGAAATTATTTTAATATTAAGAATAGCAATTGGCATCATCTTACCAAAATGTATAGATTAACAACTAGCGTCATTCATTCATTCATTCATTCATTTTCTTTTCGGCTTAGTCCCTTTATTAATCAGGGGCATCGGAATGAACTGCCAACTTATCCAGCATATGTTTTACACAGCGGATGCCCTTCCAGCTGCAACCCATCACTGGGAAACACCCATACACTCTTATGTTCACACACATACACTGCGGCCAATTTACTTTACCCAATTTCCCAATACAGCATGTCTTTAGACAGTGGGGGATACTGGAGCATCAGGAGGAACCCTACGCGAACACAGGGAGAACATGCAAACTTCACATAGAAATGCCAACTGACTCAGCTGGGGCTCGAACCAGTGACCTTCTTGCTGTGAGGCGATCATGCTACCCACTGCCCCACAACTAGCATCAGTATACTAAAATAAAATCTAATAATTCAATGCATAACTTCACACAGGAGAATTTTTTTTAGGATGAATGCGTTTCCTCAGTAAGGGAATTGGTGGGATGGTTGTCACAGATGGTTGTGTGTGTGTGTGTGTGTGTGTGTGTGTGTGTTTCTTCTTCAGATGGGTTCACGTGGACTGTGTGAGGCAGGAGGGCATTAACCCTGACACCCAGCTTCAGGATGGGTACACCTGCAGAGCATGTAAGCAGGTGGAGGAGGAGACCAGACACAGTCAACCTGTCAGCAGCCAGGAGGCTTCGCTCACTGACCCAGAACCAGCCGAAGGTGAGTACACAGCTCACAGCGCTCAACGTGCATCTGATCTGCTTGTTAGCCTTTCAGTTTGCAGTATTAAGGAGTTTTGTAGAGTTTCTCTAGAATAGATGGCATTTATTTTGTGGAACTCAAGAGCAAATTCAGTCAAAAAGTTTTTTTTTGGTGGGGATCTATTTAAGTTGGGGAACCATAAACTATAGTTTTGATTTGGTTTGTGGGACACATGATACAGATGTAAAAAAAACAAACAGGTGAAAGCAGGGTCTTTGTGTAATCTGTCATCCATTAAGAGGTGGTCAGCTGAGGCAGATTGCAGTTTGCTCCTGGCATTAACCTGCCTATCAAATTCATCTGCTGTGACCACTTGTCATCGGATTACAAAGCAAGGGTCCTTCTTGCCGCCATAAGTGTTAAAATAGCACAGATGATGATGCTATGTGCTTGAATGCGTTTTGACCAGCTAAAATTGAATGATTTTACCCCTGTGTTTAGTGCTAAGATTTCCAGATTAGCTGATTTAGATTTAGCTTGGATTCAACACATAATAAAATACATGATTTTTCTTTTTATTCTCATTTCTTTTCTGTCTTTTTCTTTTTTTCTTTTTTAATTAAAGGCAGTGAAACTCAGTTATGAGTTTTTATTTTGTCCTTACTTTAATGAGCCTATAATAATTTATTACAAAACTATAGAATACACAAGATATGTCAATCATATAGTTTTGAATGGGGAAAAGTGTAACGGTCAATATGGCGAATTAAGCCCCGCCTTCTCGTACAGAAGCCAATCATCAATTGATATGGACTGACGATTCTCCAGGAGTTAAGGCTCAGGTCACATGTGAGTTTCTGCAGATTTTCTGTGATTCGAATGTTTAGAAATGAAACGAAGGAGACTAAGTTGTCATTAAGTTGTCGCTTAATTTGCTTACCATATAGTTTTTTGGTTTGTGTTATTGTGGGTTCTTGTGAAGTAAAATAATTTTTGTAATGGTCACCGAGGCTGTTGGCATGATAACATGGAGCTCTCTTCTCTTCTGTCAGTGATTGTATTTGCAATGTTTTTTTCGGTTCAGATAGAGACCTGAGCTGGTGAGCAGGTTGAAAAACACCAAGCCACATCTTTATACATCATTTATAATCTGCCCTAAATGAGCATTTGCATTTTTCAGTATCGTGTGTATTTGGGGGAGGGCAACATGAGTACCATATACTCCCACCATGTGACGTCAACATGAATTGAAAATTCTTTACTTTTTACATTTTTTTATCTGAAGGGCCAGTTATTAACTCTGCGCATGGGTGGATTTGCTCTTCAGTGTTTAGACTTTCAGCAGTGAAAATTAAACCACACTGAACTGAACTAAACTGAAATTTAGAAACTCTGAAAACTGGACTGACACAGTTTTAATTTATTAGAACTTCTATGTTAAGCTGCTTTGACACAATCTGCGTTGTAAAAGCACTCTGGAAATAAACGTGAATTAAATTGAATTAACTTTTGGCACTTGTTCAAATCCTGATTTGCCATAGAAAGGAGATGTTTAAGACTGAATTTTGCAAAATTTGTGATTCAAAAAGTTATAGTTATGTTTGCAGCTGACCTTATTGTATAAGCATTTGTAATATCAATAAGAGCACTATAAGAATACAGATTACATGTTATGTTATAATCATATGAGTTATTATTAAAGGGCACATAGGTTACCACTTTTTCCAGATTTAATATAAGTTTAATATAAGTTTAATATCTTTTGTGTCTCTAGAATGTGTCTGTAAAGTTTCATCTAAAAACACCCATCAGATTTTTTATTATACCTGTCATAAGTTCAGTTTTTGTAGCATTTAGCAGAAGCTAGCTGTTTTTGTGTACTGCGCCTTTAAGGCTAGTCCTTCACGCCCACCGTTTCCACGTGCCTGGCAGCGGCTCCCTCGGCTGCGTCAGACAACAGACAAACACGAAGGAATAAGATCTCACGTAACGTTTGTGAGGAAAAACAAGTAAGAACTTTACCAATGAGTATTTGATGCATGTTGTGGAGTTGCAGGATGAGTCTCACACTATGTCGTTACAAAGTTCACGCACACACACAAATACACACACACACACACACACACACACACACACACACACACACCGCTGACAGGCACACACAGACAGCGCGCGTTTAGCTTCGCACTGTTTTTGCACGCAAATGTGACAGAATACAGGTTAATCTCCACTGCTGTATGGATATCTGTTATGTTAATGTACAAAATAAACCTGATTTAACGTCCACAAACCAGGAATGAAGCGTCTTTTATGATTGTTCTGACACGCGGCTGTGCTGATGAAGTAAATGGCTGTCATTCATTACACACATGCACTGTTTTAAAACATTTTAAACTTGTCAAACTCACTCTTGATCACATTTGATGATGATTGGTGATCCTAGCAAACTGAACAGACCTTTTATTTATGGTTGCTTAGTTTGCGCACGTCCTGGTCCTGTGTCTGGTTGATATGATTACACACGTTACTACGGAGACATGTTAATATGCAGCTGTCAATCAATTCGGTGGGCGGGGGGACCGCACTCCTACGTTAAGTTGCGGTCGATCTCAAAACAGCTCCAATTGGTCCACCGCTTTTATGTTGTTAAATTGAAAATAAAGGACTGAGTGTGTTTATATCACCCCAATATGACGGTCTATACACCATACATACACATATGTCTGTCCAAACAGCTTGAAAAGTAGATTTTTCACCATAGGTGCCCTTTAAAATATTGGTTAAGTATTGCTGCATAAATCATGCAGTGCTTTGTAGCTTAACAATGATTTTAAAATCAATTCAGAACTTGACTGGGAAAACAGTGCAAAGATTTCAAGATAGGAGTTAGGTAATTGCCAACCCCTGCAAATAGGGCTGCGCAATTTATCGTTTCAGCCTATCGTTTCATTTGGAATAGTCACATTGCAAGCATAGGCTAGTCTTGATTATAGTCTAGCCTAGATTATAATTGATCATTTCACAAGTGTTTTTCAGGCCTGAGACTGTGTGAGGGTTTTAAAAGCATAAGAAATTGTACCGTTTGTAACTTTGACAAATTAATAACGATTATTTTATTACATTTTTTATAAAACAAAGACTATACAGTCTTATTTGACATTTGATTATTCAATTACTGTACCTGACCTGATACCTAAAGTTTGACTCACAATACACAACAATAAACAATCTTTATTTCATTTGTATCTTTTTTTTTTTTTATTTATCTATGCTTGCAAATTGTTTCTTATATTTTATGCATTCCTGTACAGAATCATCCCAAATAATAAAGTATTATTCAACTCATCTAGTAAATTTGTATTCATATTGCAATATGTATCGCCAAATAGAAAAATAATGCAATGTTAGATTTTTCCAATATCACGCAGCCATATTTGCAAATATAGCAATTTATTTAGAGTTGATTGAGCATAGTATGAGCCAAAGCTTCTCTATCAGTGTTGTAAATTTATGCCATTTATTGAGAGTGTTTGATTGAAAAAAATGTAAGATTGTTTATGTTTACTAAGTTTTAGTTTTACACACTACATGTGTTATTATCATTGGCTTTGCTTGTTTATAACCTAATTTGTCCTGCCCAATATGAAAATTAGCTTCTGCGTGTTTATTATTATTATTTGAGCAGAGTTTTGCATTCTTATGACTGCTTTTATGGCATTGCTCTCTCATTCTTAAATGCCCTCTTTAGTAAAAATGGTCCGTAGTGTTTTGTCATTCCTGAAATGACCAACCTTTTTAAGTCAGTTTAGTAGTCACCTTGCAGTGTGACACAGTTCAGAAAATGCTTTTTAGTTGCCATTTCAATTTGACTTTGTGGTCAGCTTTTGAGTCCCCAAAAAGATTTTGGTAATACTATGTTTTATATTTTTCTAAAGGGCACCTATGATGAAAATCATCTTTTGTAAACTGTTTGGACAGAACTGTAGGTACAGTATAGTGTGTCCACAGTCATATTGGGCTTATAGAAACACAATAAGTCTCTTTTTTAAAATGTCCTGACATTTGGGTAGGATCCAAATCTCTCCAGTTTTGAGGCCGGCCACAACGTGATTTAGGAGGGCGGTTTCCCCGCCCACCAAATGCAGTGACAGCAGCGTATTAACATGTCTCCATGGTAATGTGTATAATCATCTCAACAAGACAGCACGTGCGCAAAGCAACTGGGATTAAAAGATCTGTTCAGCTCACTGTGATCATCAATCATCATCAAATGTGATCAAGAATGAGTTTTACAAGTTTAAAACGTTTTTAAAACAGTGCATGTTTGTAATGAATTACAACGATTTTACCATCTTTATCAACACAGCCATATGTCGGTACAATTGTAAAAGAAGACGCTTCAATCCCTGTTTATGGACGTTAAATCAGGTTTATTTTGCACAATAACATTACAAATATCCATAAAGCAGTGGATATTAACTTGTATCTTGTCACATTTGCCATGCAAAAACAGTGCAAAGTTAAATGTGTGCGCTGTCTGTGTGTGTGTGAACTTTGTAACGTCATTGTGGGTGACTCATCGTTGCAGAAAGGCTTGAAATAGCTCCACATCAAATACATCAAATAATCACTGGGAAAGTTCTAACTGTAGTATTTCTCACAAACGTTATGCGAGATCTACTTCATGTCTGTTTATCTGGATCAGCTGAGGTGGAGATTGAATCACACTCTGACAGGCACATGGGAATGGTGGGCGGGGAGAACTAGCATTAAAGGCACAGGCAACAAAAACAGCTTCATTGTAATCAGAGCAGAAAATCCAATATTCTGAGAGGTATAATGGGTGTTTTGAGCTGAAACGTTACAGACACATTCTGGAGACACTAAAGACTAGGGGTAAAATAGGTGTGCTTTATAATAACTACAATGCTCTATAAAACTGCTGTTGAAGAAAGAACATTAATCAACTACCAGCTCCTGGTGCTGCCAGTCCCAGCTGGTAAGCTATTATCATGACCCTTGAAGCTAAAAGCAAAACTTGTTTTCCTTGGGCCCATTATTAAGAACTGTAATGACATTGGACTCTTCCTGAAGCTTGATTTGCTGTGTGCTTTTCGCAATGGAAACATCCTCCAACTGCACCTTATTACCAATGCTTTTTTTTTTTTTTCTTCCTGTGGGCCTGTGGTGGGGAGTTGATATATGTTGGCATGTGGTTGGCAGAAAAGGATACAATCAGACCCGGCTGTAAGGGCTCTTTGTAAAGCCAGTCATGCCGGCAGCAATGCACTGGGCCACTGCCAGCAGCGAGAGGAAGCAATCATCCCATTGTTGGGCCCCCAAGAGAGATGACTCTAATCAAGACAGAGACGCCCACCTGTTAACCAACCCTACCACACCCCCGCTTCCTGATAAACACACAACGAGCGCACACATGCACACGTACATACTAGGCTTGTCACGACACCATCATTTCAGTAGCTGGAAGCATTACCAGTGAACTTGCACAGCCTCAATGTCAATATTAATACCACAGCAAAAACTAATATACAAATTAATTTTGTCACCCTCAGGCCATCCAGTGTGTAGGGTTTTTCCCTTCAGCAAAAGGAAGTCGCAGCTCATATAAAAGTATATCTTTATGAAAAAGGGGTAACTATTTGTGTAAAAAGTTTAAATAATAAAGAGAGCTCAAATATATATGGTTTGAGGAGTCTCTAACAACAGGATGATATGCATGCTAGGTTTAAAAATACTTTTATTCTCTTATAATAAGCATTTATTTTTACCTAATTAGCCCAATTAGTGTCATATGAATTGCTCAGTGACTTATTTTTCCAAACCCCTCGTTTGCATGACAGTAATCTGCAGTGATTGGTGGGATGATCCAGTCTGTTGTGATTGGTGTGCAGTGCATGTCAGAAATGGAACGTCCATCACCAATACTGGATTAAAGCAAGTGTTAAAACAATTAGCAATAGGTGTGCACTTATGTGTTCCACAATGTAGGAACGTTATGGATAAATGCACACCAGAGTATTGCTGTGTTCTTTAGCATAACGCTAAATAATAACATCAAACATTCAGTATTAATCCCCACATTTCTGCACAGCGGCAAAGGTTGAATTAATTTGAACTTTGACCATGACAAGTGCGCAACCTGGTGGGTAGCAAAGAGTGTGTGAGGTTTGTTCTGCTGCTTGTTTGCTTTAAGTGGCTTTGCTCAAGCCTTTGAAATTAAGAGGTTTCATAGTGCGGCTAGCGCTTTCTATGTCCGGTGTGAAAGCCAGTTTAGCTGGTTAACCAGAGACCTACAAGCTGCATAGAGAGAGCACAGCTCTCACACCTACAGTAAATGCATATTTTGCAAACTACAGAGAACATGAAGCCAACAATTTAATCACACTTAAAGAGTTAAAGAGACAGGAACAGGGTACAATGTTAGGATTATTCTGTGTTTTTGTTGTATATTTACAGTAAATGATTTAAATGATCTTTAACCTTTAATTCCTCATAACCTCATCTTTAGACGGTAAAATAAAAGCCCAGAAGCATAGATATACACTCACTGTCCACTTTATTAGGTACACCTGTCTAACTGCTAGTTAATGCAAGTTTCTAATCAGCCAATCACATGGCAGCAACTTGCATTTAGGCATGTAGACATGGTCAAGATGATCTGCTGCAGTTCAAACCAAGCATCAGAATAGGGAAAAAAGGTGATTTCAGTGACTTTGAACATGGCATGGTTGTTGGTGCCAGACGGTCTGGTCTGAGTATTTCAGAAACTGCTGATCTACTGAGATTTTCACGCACAACCATCTCTAGGGTTTACAGAGCTCTTTCCCACAATGGATTAAGGCAGTTCTGAAGGCAAAAGGGGGTCCAACCTGGTACTAGTAAGGTGTACCTATTAAAGTGGCCGGTGAGTGTATAGAGTGGGCCATTTGTGGCAATGCAAGAGCAAGAATGTGCTAATATAATCACCCAATTTATAAGTTTGTCTTTCATTTCAGACAGTCCAGGTGATGCTTAACATCAAATCTCTTATGTGAAGTAAACATTTACCTTGTCAGGGAATTTTCTGTGTGACTTGTGGACCAGTAAATGAAATAATCTTGTTAGCCCTGTGTTGTGTTGGCAACCTCTTTTGAGCATTGATAGGTCACATGTTAGACGGGGGTATTTTCCCAAGAGTGGCGTAAAACGACACCACCCATCTGAAGGCTTTGTTACCATGGATGCATGATATCATCAGTGATTCATCCTGATACGCTTGAAAGAAAGCCATAGTCATGCTTACTCACATGACGCACAAACAACACAATCACCTGCGCTCGTGCACAGATGGCTGATGGTAGCCGCTTTGAGAGCTGCTTCTTTCATGATGTTATGAAGTGTTAATCTGTAAGGCTGGAGGCTAAAGCCCATCTGATGTCATATCCACACTGGGAATGATAAATCCTTTAAGTTGGTCTGCTTTGCTCTCAGGCAGTGTGACAGTGTGTCAGGTGAGTATCAACGAGTGAAGTCGGTGTGAGGACTTGTGGGAGTTTGCAGGCCCGGAGGCGCACCTGATCAGCAATAGTACAATGTTTGAAAGGCAGCATCAGTGTGCAGAATCAGTCAGCGGGACTTCGCTACTCTCTGGAGAAGGAATGTGTTTGTATCCTGTTAAAAGCTCTTCTCCCTTGCCTGTTCAGCCAGTCTGTAGTCATTGTGCATCGTTGCTTTATGACCTCAACAGCCTCTCCTCTTGTTTGAGCTCTACATGTCCACTGAGGTACCCCAAGGCCTGTTTACTACATGCTGGGCTGCTCTTGAACCTCTCTCTTCCCTCAGTGGTTCACTGCAAATCTGTGAGCCAGGACTCTACAGTGCAACCATTTCATTCGCATTGCTAATTGAAAATTACTCTATGAGACCATGAAAAAAAATATTCAGGCACACGTAGTAGTGTAAAAAAACAACAACTGCACAACCCCAAATGTCCCTACACTTATTTTATGTTATTATGGGAGAAGGCAGCCATAGCCTAATGGTTAGAAAGTTGGACTTGAGATCCAAAGGTTGTAGGTTTGAGTCCCGGCACCAGCAGGGATTGTTGAGGAGACTGAATAAACATGGTGGTATACATCGTGATTCCCTTGAGCAAGGCACTTTAGGTGACATCAGATGAGATTTTCACTTTGTAGAATGTAGTTTCGTTTTGTTTAGCTATGTTTCTGCTGTGTCTGATGCATGTTTAAACACATTTTACATAATGGTTGCTACAATGTCAAGCAAATAAAAATTATGCACAGCGATTATATACAGTGCTTAGCATAACTGAGTACACCCTATTTTGAAAATGAACATTTTTATTCATTTCTCAGAGAATATAGGCAATGTATTTTGGTGCATTTAAACAAAACAGATTTATTAAACTGGTATATTTATTAAAATAATCAGACCCCCTAGTTTTTTCCAATTCCGCAATCGCTGAATCAAACACAAAATCAACTAAAAGTTGCACATTTTTACGATCCTGCAAAATTCTTAATTAAACGCAAAATAATCAGAAAAAAAATTAAGTAATCATATAAAACATCCAATTTCAAATCATATAATCATTTCAGTTTGCAATTAATTGTTTTACATGACTTATAGATGTCGCAAATGCAGCGTAAGTGCATTTGAGTGTCTCTTGAAAAATGACGTCTCACCTGTAATATCATAATCATTACATTACATGGGGGGGGGGGGGTTTTGCAACGTGTGCAATAAGCAGACGCGGATGAAGTGCAAGTGATTTACATGTCAATGCAAAGTCAATGCAAAGATGCGATTAGACGTCCTGTGCGTTTGACGTGCTTCAGACTGCAAAATAATGTTAGAGCAAACATCTAACAAACGCAGCAGTGGAACAAAAGCAAGCAGCTTACAATGATGGAGATTGATTCAAGGATGACGGTCGCTGGGCAAGACCGAATTGAAGGACATTATTTTTGCTTTAAATTTGTGGCTGATATTATGATCTGCGTAAAATCGATAAAGAAATCGAGAGAAAACACTTGCCTCTTAGATGTTAGATGCTCCTGGGAGTGAAATCTGAGAGAAAGTAAGATCGTGGATAAAAATAGGAGTTATACAACCTTCCTTTGGCCTAATCACTACAGTTTTAGATCTGTTTTAGATCTAGTCTTGACGAGACCAAAATGAAGAAATGTTATTTTTATGATTTATATCATTGCCGTTGTCAGATTGCACACCTGACAAAGTAGTCTACCCAATATGGTGAATTATATATATATATATTTTATATTTACATATGTTTTTAATCGTAAAATTGTCCATAGACTTTTGGGAATTACCGCCACAAAATAAATCCATCCATCCATCCATCCATCCATCCATCCATCCATCCATCCATC